>BQNB010033802.1:5977-32183 GCA_026074375.1 Tanacetum coccineum | reverse complement strand
GCTAGATATTTGAGTTTTAAGAAAAAGATGAAAAAGTGGATGATGAAAAAATGAGTGGTTAGGATTAACCCATTTGTTTTTTTTTTGTCCCTTGTTTTTTGAGGATCTCAACTCATGAATGAGGAGGAAGAAATTATGTTTTAGGTTTTTACTAAATATCTTAATTGCAATCCTAATCCCTCTATACTTCTAGTTTTATCAAATTTGCACCTTAAACCCTTATTTTTAACCAAAATTGATCTGCCCGCTATATAATATATGTATATATATGTATATATGAATATATATGTATATATGTATATATATATATTCTTAATTACATATTTACTTGCATTACCTTAAGTTTTTATAAAAACCTAAGCCAATTTGAGTAAACCTTTATACATAACCACAATAAACCGCACCTTCTAAAAATAACTTTTCATTTCCAAATTCACATGCTATTTATGGAAAGTTTGATACAAACTTCCATATTTCAACCATATCATTCCTTCATAAAGCCACCCATATTCAATAAACGCTTAACCTTTAAAATCAAGTTTTGACGTAGCAATGCATACAACACGTCTTTCATTTCCATTATCACCACACGTGAACAAATGAAATACTTATCTCCAACTCATATGCACATAAAATAAGATAATCATTTACCTCTAAAATGATATAATGCACATATATAAACCACTTAACAACCAAAAAGATCACATAGCACACAAGAATCACACAAAATGAGTAATAAGTTAAAGTCTAAAGGTATAAACTAACCCGCTCAAACCACGGTAGTCACATTATCCCCTCCTTATGGGAATCTCGTCCCGAGATTCAACTAGTCTGATCATCAACACGATCAACAAATAGCTGGGGATACTTAGATTCCATATACTCCTCACGTTCCCAAGTAAACTTTGGGCCACGTTTAGAGTTCCATTGAACCTTCACAATAGGTATTCTACCACGCTTTAAACTCGTAACATCACAATCCATAATCTCTACTGGTTCTTTGATAAAACATAAAGTCTTGTCGATTTTACAAGGTGGTATGACCGTTGTCACAAACGAAGAAAATGAGCTGGTGCCTACAAGATTAGTCACGGGATGGAGAGTTTGCATCGATTATCGAAAGTTAAACGAAGCAACTTGTAAAGACCATTTTCCGTTACCATTCATGGACCAAATGTTAGAGCGATTAGCCGGCAACGAGTTTTATTGTTTCTTAGATGGTTTTTCAGGGTATTTTCAAATCCCAATTGATCCTAAAGATCAAGAAAAAACTACTTTTACGTGCCCATACGGAACTTTCGCGTACCGTCGTATGCCATTCGGATTGTGCAATGCTCCCGGAACTTTTCAACGATGTATGATGGCCATTTTTCACGACATGATAGAAAAAACAATGGAAGTTTTTATGGATGATTTTTCAGTTTTTGGAGATTCTTTTTCCTCGTGTCTTGCCAATTTAGATAGAATGCTTAAAAGGTGTGAAGACACCAAATTAGCACTAAATTGGGAAAAGAGCCATTTCATGGTTAAAGAAGGCATTGTTTTAGGACACAAGATCTCTAGAAAAGGAATTGAAGTCGATAAGGCTAAAGTTGATGTAATTTCAAAGCTTCCTCATCCAACGACCGTCAAAGGAATTCAAAGTTTTCTCGGGCATGCTGGATTCTATCGAAGATTTATCAAAGACTTTTCCAAAATCTCTCGACCCATGACCCATCTCTTAGAGAAAAACACTCCTTTCATTTTTTCAGAAGATTGCATTCTAGCCTTTCAAACATTGAAAAAGAAGTTGACCGAAGCTCCAATTCTCATTGCTCCGAATTGGGACCAACCTTTTGAAATCATGTGCGATGCAAGTGATTATGCAATAGGTGCGGTCCTAGGACAAAGGATTGAGAAGCATTTCCGACCAATTCATTACGCTAGCAAGACGATGACTGAAGCAGAAACGAATTACACAACAACCGAGAAGGAGATGCTTGCAGTTGTTTATGCTTTCGAGAAGTTTCGATCATATCTAATCATGAACAAGAGTGTTGTTTACACGGACCACTCCGCTTTGAAATACCTTTTCAACAAGAAAGACGCCAAAGCAAGATTGCTTCGCTGGGTCTTACTTCTTCAAGAATTTGATTTTAAGGTTATCGATACCAAGGGAGCTGAAAACTATGCAGCCGATCACCTCTCTCGTCTTGAAAACCCTTATGAGAATGTTTTTGATCCAAAAGAGATTACCGAGACTTTTCCTTTAGAAAATTTAAATGCTGTAAATTCTTATCAAAGTACCCCGTGGTTCGCAGACTTTGCAAACTACCATGCAGGGAATTTTCTAGTCAAAGGAATGTCGAGTCAACAAAAGAAAAAGTTTTTCAAAGACGTGAAGCATTACTTTTGGGATGATCCCTATCTCTTTCGAACATGTGTGGATCAAATCATCCGTAGATGTGTATTTGGCCAAGAAGCTCTTAAAATTCTCAAGGCTTGCCATGAAGGACCCACCGGGGGCCATCATAGTGCTAATATCACAGCTCGGAAAGTATTCGGAAAGGATTCTTATGAATTGATTAAATCTTGTGATGCATGTCAAAGACAAGGCAAAATCTCTCATCGTGATGAGATGACTCAAAATGCAATCCAAGTTTGTGAAATTTTTGATGTTTGGGGTATCGATTTTATGGGAACTTTTCCATCCTCTAGAGGAAACAAATATATTTTAGTAGCCGTCAATTATCTTTCCAAATGGGTTGAAGCCAAATCGCTCCCCACCAACGATGCTAGAGTAGTTGTCAAGTTTTTGAAATCCCTTTTCTCTCGATTCGGTGCTCCGAGAGCAATCATAAGTGATCGTGGGACCCATTTTTGTAACGATAAATTTGATAAGGTTATGTCTAAATATGGTGTCACCCATCGTCTTTCTACTCCTTACCACCCTCAAACGAGTGGTCAAGTTGAAGTCATGAATCGTGGTCTCAAAAGAATTTTGGAGAGGACGGTCGGAGAAAACCGTGCTTCATGGTCCGACAAACTAGATGATGCATTATGGGCTCTTAGGACCGCTTACAAGACTCTAATTGGATGCACTCCGTACAAGTTAGTCTATGGAATAGCGTGTCACTTACCCGTTGAACTAGAACACAAGACATATTGGGCTCTTAAGAATGCTAACTTTGATTTAAAGACTGCGGACGATCATTGAAAGCTCCAACTCAATGAACTTAGCGAGCTTCGTGATCAAGCTTATGAGAATTCGCTAATCTACAAGGAGAAGACAAAGAAACTATATCTGCTAATCTACAGAGAGAAGACAAAATGCTACACGATTCCAAATAAAGAACCGAATCTTCAATGTGGTGATCAAGTCCTTCTGTTCAACTCCCGATTAAAGATTTTCTCCGGAAAGCTCAAGTCCCGATGGTCCGGACCTTTCACAATCACCGAAGTTTATCCTTATGGCACTGCTAAGTTGTCTCATACCGATGGTTCTAATTTCAAAGTCAATTGCCACCGTTTGAAGCATTACTATGGAGGGGATACACCACCATTGGTTATTCCGGATCTCCAGACTTTCCCTAAGGACAACTAAATTCAGGGATCGAGTCGAGCTTGCGACTCGGTAACCAAAAACAAGCCGCTTCGTGGGAGTTCACCCCATGCTTATCCTTTCTATTTTCTTATCTAATGTGTTGTGTTGAGAGAGGCTTGTACTCTCTCTGATTTCTCGATGTTTGTTGTGATTTTTGCAGGATTCACCCAACAATTTCTTTGAAGCCTCTCGTGTCCGGTTGATTTATCCCGTTCTACTCGAGCTTCTCATCCTTTGTGTGAAATTAGTTTGGGGAGATCCATATCCTTTCATCATTATCGATTAACGTTTATCTTTGCATACTTCATAAACGGCTTAGATTTACGTAGATTCCATATAGACCCGACTTTAAACATTGAGGACAAATGGTTTCAGTTTAGTTTGGGGATGGAATCTGGTCGATTGATGTTTGTTTGCTTATTGATTTTGTTCTCACATGACCCGGTTTTTTTTTTCCACAAAAATAGCAAAAAAAATTCCAGACTTTTATTCAGTATTTTTAATTAATAATAATAAAAATAAAAAAAAAATAAAAAAAAAATGTTTAAGACATGAACGTAAGGGTATGTTTCCGTTGGTAAGAATAAAAGTTATTTTTGACCCGATCGAACGTATAGAGTCTAGCTTTCTCCCTTAATCAATTAGATGATAGTTTTTCTAGCTCACGTAACTTTAAACATGCTAGAACTTGAATTTGTAAGTAAAAAGAAAACTTGTGCTAATCTCAAGTAGATTTTAAATATGCCGAGTTGGATTTTATATGGCTAAGTATTTGCAAATTTCTCTTGCAAAGAACAAGAAATGATAGTGTTATTTATAAGTCATGACATTAAACGTATAATAGTTGGATTTCTTTCAGGGCCCGTTTTTTTTTATTCATAAGTGTAATTGTTGGCTTTTCTCGCCAATTACTGTTTCAACCATTATATATAAATGTTAATAAATAGAGTTGTATTGTTTTTTGGTTTAATAATTACTAATAGAAAGTTTTCTTTAGTTCTTTGATGAATTATGATAAGTAACACTCATGGGGGGAAATACATAATTTGGTTTTTAAAAATACAAAAATTAATAAATAAATAATGATCTCTGCCAGATTAACTGTCATCGTGTACAAATGACGTGGCCGATGTTGGAGTTTTCATATAAGGTAGGGTCCGTGTCATAATAAGTAGGAATAAACCTCTTGTCGACTCGCTATCGTATGTAGCTTCGAGATAAAAGCACACCGGTGTTTACTTATATAATCCGAAGTCGAAATATGTTTGCTCATCCGTGACGTGAGGCGTGGCCGAGATGTTGTAGCCTTCTAAAGGACTGGGTATAAAAATGTTGCCTTAATTTTTTGTCTTACATGTGCCTTAAAAGCCTAAGGTATATGGTGCAATAAGATTGGTCCGATTCATGTCTTAAAGAGCCTTCGGGTATATGATATGAATGTACCTTACTTAAGTAGCCCAATAAATGCCAAATATTGGTTGCCTCGATAGTGGACTTTATTCTTGAACATTGATATTTTGAAAGGGCAGGATTAATTATTGCCTTTCTTAAACCAAAACACATTAATTTCTTGGAATTAATAAGAATTCCGAAACAATTCTTAAATAGCCATACGGGTTATAATGAACTAAATAAAATCTTGAGTGTACAAAAAGTATGATTTAGTGGGGGAGAAAGTAAGTCCACAATAGTATTTATGAGTAGTGTTAGTGTCATGACTTGTAATTAACAATGATCTTGTTTTTAAGCTTAGCATGGGAAAAGTGAAAAATCGGGGATGACGAAATTATCTTTTAGACACTTAATTGTGCTTTTTGTTCTATGATCCTAAAAGTTACCAATGAGGTAATGAAAGCAATACATTATGTCGACACAAATAAGTTGTAGTAGGGTAGTTAATTATCAAAAAAAAATCATAAAAAGAGAAAAATCTTAGAAAATGGGAAGTCGGGTGTTTTATAACTTGTGATCTCTTAATTCTCTCAACAAAACTCTTTGCTACTTTTCAAAGGTTTTAATTTTGGGGATTCTTCGAGGTATTTCGTTATAAGGCATTTATATTTCCGTGAGTACACACAATCGTTAAGTTTGGGGAATTTTGATAATAGGTAAAATACACATATCCGTTTGTACCTAAAAAGACCCAATTAAACCCAAAACAGTCCAAAAATAGCAAAAATATGCTTGTATTTGTGTTTTGTGTATGCAGGTACGGATAAGTCAAAAATCACAAGAAAACAGTCAAAAGCAAGCAGGCACGGACACGAGAATCAGAAGAGTACAAAGCCGAAGCCAAATCCTTAGCTAAAACCCTTTTATATCAACCACACATGGCAATCCTTCACAATTCCAAAAGTTTTATTTAATAACTTGAAAGAAAGAAAAGATAGACAAGGACCAAATGTGCAAACTCAAATCTCACCAAAGTATCAACTGTTTTAACTTCCAAAAATTAGGCGGAATCCCATTTACTATTTCCACCAGTCCTTCTCCATTTATCAAACCAACAGCATAGGTAAAAGATAGGCAAATCAAAATTAGAGGGTGATAAGTCAAATTCAGAGAGGTCCTAACATCCAAATGAAGGGAACCAATCAGTCTTTATCAAAGGATTCATTAACCTTCTCTCAAGAAGAGCCACGTCAACAATGGTGAAAGCACAAATTTAAGTGGGTTTTTATGCTAAAACACTCACAAAAGAAGCACAAAACAGTCAAAAAAACTTCACATCAATAGAATGACCACGCTGCAATCACAGGATTCCCACAAAGGATCTAACGATCAAAATTTAGTAGCCCAATGATTGATGGATTGGATGGCAGAGATTGAAGGTTTGGAGAGCAGGTCAAGAGATCCTAGAAGCTTCTTTCAGAGCTATAAATAGGCCTCATTTCTCACACATGCCAAAAGGAGTTTTACGTTTTTTTATCTAGTTTTTTATAATTTAGTCCCTAGCTTAAAATTATAATTTTCTTAAATGTAATGTTTCCTTTATCAAGTATTGAATCAGCTTCTTTTAATGAATTCAGTCTTTATATTTAAATACGCATTTCCTAAGCACTTATTTTAAATCATAAAGCCTCTTTAATAAGTCCCATTAATTCTCAATAAGCTATAATCTCTTCAGTCTATAAGCTAAAATTGGGCTGTTTTGAATTCAGTATAATCTTTATCTAAACCTCAAATCAGTTTAATCTTATATGGATCTTATTGAATTTAAGCTTTTGGAAGGGGATCTTACCTTGGAAGAGATCCCAAGGACTTTACCTTAGCTTATTAATAAGCTAAGGAGCTTGTAGCTGCCTTAATTGGTTCCTTTTGTTTAGCTAAAGGATTAAGTAAGTTTCTCTTTTCACTCTTCTCTAATTTCAGTTTAAGTTGCTTAGTTTTTGCTTATATGCTTAATATTGCTTATCTGCTTATTCTCTTTGCTTATTAGTGTTTAAATATCTCTTCTAGTGCTTATTAGTTGTTTGTCCTAATCTGTTTTTGCTTATATAGATTATAATCATTAGATATTATTTCTGACATAAAAGCTTATAAAGATCCAAAAGTTATTAGGTTAAATTAGTTATGATCTTAGAATTTTGCAAATTTAGGTTGTTTAAATCATGATTGTTAAGATTGTTTTAAGTCTAGATTTTATCTGTATTCATAATATGTTCAGTAGATTTCTCTCAAAAGCTTCCTCAATCCTGTTCAAAATTGATAAAGGGGTGTTTTGGTTAAGTGCAATCTCAAACTTGCACTAAGCAGTACTAACCTCAGTTATAATAAGCTAAGCTTTTACACTACCAGTACTAACCATAAGTTAGTACTGTTAGCTTAAATTTCAGTAGGTTTAAGTTTAGCTTTAGCTTATTAAGAATTTAGTTTTAGTTTTTATTATTTAGCTTATTTCATTGCTTATTTTCTAGAATCAAATTGCATCAGTAGTACTTTCACTTGAAAGTACTGCTGAATATTTACACTAGCAGTACTAACCTCAGTTAGTACTGCTGTGTTCTCAGTTTAATTTAGATCAGTTATTTTAAGACTTAGCTTATAAAATTCAGTAGGATTTAAGTTTTAGTATAGCTTAATTCATTTTAAGTCTTGATTTGAAATTTCTAGCTTATTTTCTTAGTTTAATTTAGCTATCAAAAGTCATAAAAACCTGAAAATTCCAAAAAAAAAACAGTAGGAAACTTAAGTAAGTCTAAATCGTAAAATTAGCTTTTTAAAGTCTAGATTTTATAGCACATTTAGATGGATAAATAAGTAGAGTTAATAATTATCTTTAAGTTTTAAAAAAGTCTAGTTAGCTTAATTAGTTTTTCTAGTCCTTTTTTTTTCTTGAATTTGGTGTTACTTATTGCTTAAGTTCCGGATTTTGCATATTTCGTGATCAATTTCATTAGCATAAGAGTAGTTTTTAAGCTTTGATTTTCTTTGCTTCCTAGATTAATGCACATAATAAGCTCTTTAAGGACTTTCTTCCTTTTTCATTTTGATCTAGTTTTGAGTTTTTTATAGCTTATTTTCTAAAATAAATAGTTAAGCCTTCCTTTCTGAGGTCAGTTTAGAAATAAGCTCTTTAAGAGCTTATTAGTGGATTTCAGCCCTAAGAGTCTTATAACTTTGTTCCCACTAGCTTCCTTTACAACTTTGCTTCGTATGGAGTTTTTCATTTACGCTCTTAATAAAATTTCGAATGCTTTATGGACTTAGTTTGTTGTCGGGATAGATTCTCAGGGTAGAAAGTGTAACTTTTCGATTTTAATTGTTTTTCAGTTAGTCCCTCCGTTAGTTTGTTAGTTTCCCCGTTAGTTTCTTAGGTATTTGCACCATTAGTCCTTAGTTAAGTTTTAATTTAAGTTTAATAGTTTTTAAATTAGTAATTCGGTTTAAGTTTTTAATTATTTACATTACATTTTTATAAAATAAGAGTAAATAATAGGGCTTTACTTTTAAATAATTTTTGGCACTTTTACCTTTGTTTAGTGAAATTTTAGTTATATTTTTAAGTTTTAATTTTAGTCATTTTGCTTAATAGCTATATTCCGTATTCGATTGATTATTTTTAATATCTTTCCAGAATCAAATATCTTCTTCATTCAAATCAGGATCCGAACCTAAACGTGGTTTCAATTTCACTAGCATTTGGGGATAACGACCCGGTATCATACTTACCCGGTAAAACATACGTATATATAAATATAATATACTTATTTTTGTAAGTTTTGACTTTTTAACCTTGGTTAAAGGTGAATAGTTTATAATTGCCTAAGTAGTATTATTTTATGTATATATTTTATAGGTACAAAAACTTCAACCATATATTAATCGAGGGTTAAGTAGCATATGTTGAGAAAAAGCGACAATTACCCACATGATCTCTTAAGATTTTCAAATAATCCTTGTTTAGCATCCAACACATACTTTACACTAGGACATTTTTCCGTTCTTCGCGAATAATCGCGAACGCTTTTGTCCTAAAAGTTAAGGAAAGCAAGTCTAACTACCTGCGAATCGAGTCAAAATTTACTCTTATTCTACGTAGCAGGAAAGTCAAAATTGTGACAAAATACTTATTTTATTTTTGAAAATTTGAAATTTTGGTGGTAAAAACGGGATTACGTGAGAACAACGGCTGCAGGCACAATCAAATCGAAGATCCCCCCCGTTTATGAATTATGCTTAAAGATAAACGTTAGTCGATGAGATTAGGATATTGGATTCCCAAAATGAAGCTGAGGATTTGAAGCTCTTGTGATCGAAGGATAAATACCGCTAGCACGAGAGGCTTCAAAAATCCAGGACATCCTGGACAATACAGGACAAAATACAAAACATGGAAAAGGAAAGAGGCAAGCCTCCTCACAACAACTAAACACTTATTCATTACTACTAAGCTAGCATACTACTACGAATAAACTAGGATAAGCATGGGGTGCCTCCCACGAAGCGCTTGTTTAGGGTCACAAAGCTTGACCTAATTCTCTGAATTTAATTGTCCTTAGGGAAGGTTTGGGAGATCCCGTGGATAAACCAAAGCAGGGACATCAATCCCATCCAAAAGTAGTGGCATCAGAACGATGACCCTTTACCTTTAAAGTTTGTGGCTCGAGTTTTTTGGATAAACTCAACGGTGCCCATATGGAAAAACTTGAACAATGGTAAATGGTCCTGACCAGGCGGGACTTCAAACTTGGCCAGAGAAAATATTCATATCTTGAGTTAAAGAAGAAGGACTGATCACCGACGTTGAAAACGCGGTTTTTTGATCTTTGCTTCATGAATCCCTTAGTTTTCTCTTTGTAAATTCAAAGAATTTTCATAGCTTTATCACTAGCGACCAAAAAAGTTCACTTAATTCAAAGAGTTTGAACTTTGCGTTAATCACAACTCTGGATTTGAATAACAATGTTTGCATGCTTGAAGGCCAGTAAGCTTTGTGCTCCAACTCAATCGCAGATGACATGTGCCTTACCATATACAAGCTTGTACTGAGAATACCCGATGGGTGTTTTGTGTATGCTGTACGGAAGGCTCAGAGAGCGCATCCAATTTGTCCGACCAGAGGCACATTCTCGCCCACGTACCTTTTCAAGATTCATTTCAAACACGATTAGATACTTTCAACCTGTCCACTATTTCTGTGGGTTGATACGCGGTGGAGAGACTATGAGTGAACTCCGAATTTAAGCATGACCTTTGTAAACAGGTCATTGCAAAAATGGTGTTCCACTATCACGTGATTATGGGCACGAGAGTCACCGAATCTGGCAAAGAGAGATTTAAGAAATTTGCAAACTACTTCGGGCAGTCGTTGTGGGGAGCGTCAATCTCTTTCTACCCCATTTGACAGTAATCGACAACTCACAAGTATGTATTCTTTTCCTAATTTGATGATGGGAACGGTCCCATTAAGTCTATGCTAATGCCCAAAAACGTCAAAGAATTTCACATACATGGATGGAATTTATAAGGCATCTCATCCTTTGTGAAATTTTACCTTGTCGTTGGCAAGATTTACAATTTTTAACCAACTCGTGTGCATCCTTGTAAATTGTAGGCCAAAAGAATTCGGCATCAAAGACCTTTTTGGCGGTGAGATTTGCACCGTGATGTCCCCCGATGGGTCTATTATGGCAAGCTTCGAGAATGTCGAGAGCTTCTTTGTCGTGCACACACCGCCGGATCACTTGATCCGCACAGATTTTGAACAAGAAGGGGTCATCCCAGAAGTAGTGTTTGACATCTTTGAAAAACTTATTTTTCTGCTGGGATGACATTCCCTTGACAATGAAGTTCCCCGCATGGTAATTTGCGAAATCTGCAAACCATGGGGTACTATCAACATGAAGAGCAACCGATCCAAGAGTTTCGAGAGGAAATGTTTCCGTGATTTCCTTGTTCTCAAGTTTATCTTGATGAGGGTTCTCAAGTCTGGAAAGATGATCGGCGGCCAGATTCTCTGCTCCTTTTTTGTCTCGGATGATAACATCGAATTCTTGGAGCAAAAGGATCCACCGCATCAGTCTTGGCTTAGCATCCTTTTTAGTGAAGAGATACTTTATAGCAGAATGGTCGGTATATACTATGCTCTTGGACAAAACGAGATATGACCGAAATTTCTCAAAAGCGTACACTACGGCAAGCAATTCTTTTTCGGTCGTAGTGTAGTGTGCTTGAGCTTCAGTCATGGTTTTGATGGCATAGTGAATTGGTTGGAAATGCTTGTTCTTTCGTTGCCCTAGGACTGCCCCAATTGCAAAATTACTTGCATCACACATTAGTTCGAAGGGCAAGTCCCAGTCGGGAGCAATCAAAATCGAAGCCTCAGTCAATTTTCTTTTAAGTGTATTAAAGGATTCGATACACTCTTTTGAGAAGAAAAATGGAGTCTCTTTTTCAAGCAGGTGAGTCATTGGGCGGGCTATTTTTGAAAAGTCTTGTATGAAACATCGGTAAAACCCGGCATGCCCAAGAAAACTTCGGACACCTTTTACAGTAGTTGGGTAAGGGAGCTTGGCGATAACGTTAACTTTAGCTCGGTCGACCTCAATTCCCGACTTAGAGATTTTGTGTCCAAGAACAATGCCTTCCTTCACCATAAAATGGTTTTTCTCCCAGTTTAGGACCAAATTGGTGTCTTCACACCGTTTTAACATTTTGTCCAAATGGGATAGGCATGTAGAGAAAGAATCCCCGAAGACTGAAAAGTCATCCATAAACACTTCCATTGTTTTTTCAATCATGTCATGGAAGATTGCCATCATACATCGTTGAAACGTGCCAGGTGCATTGCATAGCCCAAAAGGCATGCGGCGATAGGCAAACGTTCCGTATGGGCAAGTGAATGTTGTCTTTTCTTGGTCCTTCGGGTCTATGGGAATCTGAAAATAACCCGAGAAGCCATCGAGGAAACAATAGTATTGATTTCCCGCGAGTCTTTCGAGCATTTGATCCATGAAGGGAAGTGGAAAATGGTCCTTTCGGGTAGCTTCATTCAACTTTCTATAGTCAATGCACACTCTCCACCCTGTGACCAATCGAGTCGGTATTAAATCATTTTCATCATTTTTTATGACGGTCATGCCACCCTTTTTTGGTACACAGTGCACCGGGCTTACCCATGGACTGTCAGAGATCGGATAAATTAATCCGGCGTCAAGAAGTTTTTCAACCTCTTTTTTGATGACGTCGTGGATTTTTGGATTTACCCGCCTTTGATGCTGAACCGTCGGTTCGTAGTCCTCTTCCATGAGAATTTTGTGGGTACAAAACTCTGGGTCAATACCCTTAATATCGGAAAGTTTCCAAGCGATGGCTCGCTTGTGGGACTTTAGAACCTCGATCAGAGCGGCCTTTTCCTCATTCTTTAAATCTTTTGCAATTATGACGGGCAACTTGTCGTTACCTTCCAAAAATGCATATTCTAAATGAGGTGGCAAGTCCTTGAGTTCAACCTTGGGTGGCTCATTAACTGAAGATTTTTGATTGTTTGTTTCACAAATTTTAAGATCTTTTTGAAATTCTGGCAAATAGCTTCCTTGATTGGGAGGGGGTGGTGATGGATCACTATTAAGGATTGCTTCAAGAAGAAGAATATCCCCCTTTGAGTCATAGTAAGATTCATCAACTTCCGGTGAAGTTGGATCATCTTTAAGAGCGAGGAAAGCATCGGCTTCCTCAAGAAGGAGAAAATCACTATCCCCGAAATGAGTGAGAGTCGGAGAAGAGGTAGAAACGATCGGGTCATAGTAAAGAGTGGGATTGCCACTCGCGATCAAATCGGAGAAACTGAGAACTTCTTGAGAATACTCCTCATAAGCCATTTCAATGACGTCGATTCGATTTGCGGTCATATCATCGTAACTAGAGGAGTACCTCGAAGTTTGATCAAGATTGAATGTTACGGCTTCTTTTCCAACACGAAGTGTCTAGTTATCCTTTGTAAAACATCTATTAAAGCACGTCCCGGTCTTTAGGAAGGATTCTCCAAGAATTAGGGGAACTCAGGGATTCGCATCAAAGTTATTGAATACGATAGTTAGTCGGTCGGAAATGGACTTTGTACTTTTTCGTTAGGACATCTTTGCAGGGGATTACGACCGGTTGAGTGATCGAACGGTCCGCTGTTCAGGAAGAAGTCATACAAGTAGGAGTGAGTTCCGGATAGAGAAAGTCTTTTCCACACGGATAATGGCATGAGATTTATGCTAGCGCCAAGATCGGCCAAGGCTAAGCACTCATCCATTCTGGGAAAATCACACGGTATGAGGAATTTGCCGGGGGTCTCCCAATGGGGTTTTTCGGGACAACTCTTGTGAGGATAACCGCCCCATATCCGAGGCAATGCTCATTCAACGGGGATGGTGTTAGTTTTCTGCCATTTCACTTAATTTTTCTTTGTTTCCAATCAAGGCTTTAGAGTTCGGAAGCAAATTTAGGCTAAGAATCAAAGGCATCCGTGTATGCTAATTTTGAAAACTCAAAATCTTTTTAAAAGCTTTCGTAGATAGAATTTATCAATTTGATCTGTTTGCTTTTTCATGATGCATTTCTCATTAGCTTTGAAGGATACAAAATTGGTTGGTTTCAAGTTAGGCCACGGGGAGCAAAAGGCTCAGAATTTGGTACAATGAGGTTTGATCTTAGACATCAGCGAGGTTGGATTCTTTGGTACTTGTTTATTGGTAGGAAGCATCCGTGTCCTTTGTCACCTCAGGTTTCACGTTCCATACTTAGGTGACAGAAGTAGTAGGTTGGATTCGTTTGGGTCCTTGATAAGCAACACGCTTCGGGTAGTAATTACCCTTCAAGTATTCCTTTGGGTTAGTAACGGTGTTACTGGGATGAGAACCGGTACCCGAAGATGAAAGGCAGGTATTGGCTTTCACGAATTTGGGAGGAAAGCATTGTCCGTTAAATTGGTCATTTGTATTTTGCTAGTTGTAATTTTGGTCTTGCCATGTTTCTCATAACCGCTTCATTGGCTTTGACGTAGCTTTCAACTATCGGTCTTTGTCACACCTTGGTGTGTTGAGGAGCAGAGCTTGGTAAGGTGGTGGCATTGGTGAACTGGAGGTTGATTTACTTCTTTGGTTGTAATTGTTTTCCCCAATTTGGGTTGAAATTACTTCTTGGTTCGTAACGGTTTTGATTATGTTCCTGGATTGTGTTTTGATTGTTTTGATGAGGGTAGAACTCGGTGCTGAGTCGAATTAGATTAGCTACTCGGGGCTTGATAACCGGTATATTTTCCTAGGTTGTAGTTTTGTAGTAGCTGCGGCGACTTGAGAGGAACGTTTACTCTTGAATATTGTCACGAGAAACGTTTGGGGGCCCATTGGTGGCGGGGAAAATGAAAAATTCGGTTCGACGAATGAGCATCCACCACAGTAACACAACCTTTCCCGACGCTTTACGGGAGTGGGAGCTTGGGATTTCTTTCAAGAAGTTTAAGCTTACAACCATATCTTTCAGTTCAGCAAATCGGAAGAATTACCGGGGTAGAATATTAGAAGTTGCTTGCAACTCACTTTTGAAACAACGGTTTGTTACGTGAATTCGAAACTTTGGATTTGCTTTCAATGATTATCTTAGGCAATCAGGGGCTTTTCATTTTATCCAAAAAGTTAACCCGTGGCGAATTTAACGAATCTTGATCATCTTGAGTTCAAGGCATTGTAGAATTGTATTTGACTTGTATTGCAATTCTGACAAATTCATGATGTGGACATGCCCGAAGAAGGAAGATCGTTGAATCGGTCCATATGCCTCATTAAAACGTTATTCTCATAAATCTTTGTTGAAATCTCGTGATTTCATTTCGAAGATTTGTTGTTTTAGAAGGAGGGAAGAATTTGTGGATGAATTTCGAAACAAGATCATCCCATGTTAGAATCGATCGAGGGGGTTCTTTCTCAAGCCAAATCCGGGCAGCCCCCTCGAGGGAAAATAGGAAAAGCATAAGCTTTACCGACATACTCGGGACGTTCGGGAACTTCATAGTAGAGTGCTCTTGTTGAAAATAATGGATGTGAGACATGAGGGTCCTTCTTTGTCATGTCCTAAAGAATTGCTTTGTTTTGAACGAGGGTAAAGCAAACACATGCTTAAGCTAAAGTTTCCGTCCGCGGGGTGATTTTCGGGCACAATGAGGGCCATCCTCGTAACCTCGGTGGGTGCTGTCGAGCATTGAGACCCATAGTTTGATTATCGTCCATTTGTAAAACTACCGGGAGGAGCCAAGCTTGGATTTTCAATTTGGTTCTTCAGATTTAAACGGTTACAAAAGCCCCGGTTGGGGCCTTTTGTTGTTGACGGTTAAGATTAAGGGATTGATTTGAGAACGACCTGCCAGTGCCCCCCCCCCCCCCCCCCCCCCCCTCCCCCCCCCCCCCCCACCCCCCACCCCGTCCGGCATGCCCCACTAAATATAAAAAGGATTAAAATTTAACACTAATTTTTTTTTGTTTCTTTTTGGTTTTTAGCAACAAGGAATTCACAATCTTATTTTAATAACGGACAACGGAAAAGACAACTTTTACTAATAACAACAAGCTTCTCGGTAACTCTTCGAAAAGAAAAACGCACAAAGGAGCGGAGGAATAGGAAAGCGCGAGCTATAAATACCTTTTTCCTGTAGTGGTGTAGTTACACTCGGAACAACCCGCCTTATACCCCTCTTTGAGTTTGTTTATCTTTAAAAGGTGAACCGTACCTCGCAAGTGACACAAAATTGTAAGTTTTTGATCTTTGGTATCGGAACTTATTAATGCGCATAATACTTCTGTTGGTATGTATTTATTTTGCTGGTGGGTTCTTTTACCAATTTGTGATTTTTATTGATAATTAAAGACAATATTTTTATCTTTTGGGGTTT
This sequence comes from Tanacetum coccineum, assembly GCA_026074375.1. Lineage (NCBI taxonomy): Eukaryota > Viridiplantae > Streptophyta > Magnoliopsida > Asterales > Asteraceae > Tanacetum > Tanacetum coccineum. Next base: position 16,224 of record BQNB010033802.1, on the reverse strand, counting down.
TTTTAGATTTTTATAATAAAAAGTAAATATTCACAAACTTCAAGCACAAATAATCAAACTTTGAAACGACAAACGCTTTCAATCCTCCCCGCTCTCTAGCGGCAGCTGGCGCCAAAAATTGATTTGTCTTATTAAATCTATACCTTTTTATAATATAACATAATTTTTAATTAAATACTTTATATTAAATAAGTATATATATCATAGATAAAACTCAAATGAAACTGGATTAAGTTGTATAGAATTATTCCGGGTGTTATCCCAACGAAGATCGAATAGAAAGTCGGTGTTGATTGACATTTAATGATTGAATAGAACAAGATTTGGGTTTGATTTCTAAATCTACGGGAAAAATAAAGCAATCTACACTAAAAATGAGAAAATTACACAAATTATACTAAAAATGAAAACGGGAAGCTAAAACGACACACTAAAAAAACCCTAAATTTTCAAAATTAAGCTTAAATTGATTTTTTCACTTTTAATGTACTTAAATTGACTAAAAGGAAGTTTAAAGAAAACTAGAACGAAAACGGAGTTAAATTGATCTGGGTAGTAGAGGGGCGGGGGGTGGGGGGGGGGGGGGGGGGGGGGGGGGGTGGGGGTGGGTAGGAAGTACAAAAAACGAGCACGAAACGAATCCCACTCTTTAAAAAACGAAATTTTGCAAAAATGACCTTACGAAAGTCTTTCTATTTTTCCTAAGTGTAATATGACAAAAGAAAATTTTCTAAAAAAGAAAAATATTTTTTTTGATTTTTATTTAATTTTTAATAATTAAAAAACAGATTTAAAGAAAATAAATGATAAAAAATAGCAAACAAAGTTGGAAAAATGTGAAAAAATACAGAAAAGTGGATTAAGGTGTACTGGTTCTATGAAAAATAAGAGCTAGAAAATTGGGCTTATAAATAAGCCGTAATAAGCTGAAAACAGCTTATGGGCTTAATGGGCTAAAATGCCCTTATAAATTAAATTGTGCAACTCACTACCGGATGAGCTATTGTAGCACAGCGGTAGTGAGTATGTTATAAAGTGTTGGTTGATGGGGTTGAGGTCCCGAGTTCGAGTCTTGCTCACTTGGGGCCTCCCCTAATCCCAACATTTTTGATTTCATTTTTTTTACAACTTTTGAAACAAGATGAAAATAAGGAACTTTAAAAAAGACAAAAATTATGTAACTTAACAAATAAGCACGTAATAAGCAAAAAAAGAGGGCAGTTTGCTAAATTTACTCTAAGACAAAAAGTATGCTTAACTGTTAGGCAGTTCAAGCTGAAATAAGCTAATGGAAAATGAAAATAAGCTAAAATAAGCAATAAGCTATTCCTAAAAGCAAAATAGAGCAAAAATAAGCAATGACAATAAGCTAAAGAGACAGAACAGCTAGAAAGGGTTAGAACACTTAAAATTTTACACTAAGAGGCAAATAAGCTCAAATAAGCTTAAAACAAAACCAAATAAGCTAGAACAAGCTTAGACTAACCTAATAAGCAAAGACAAACCAAAATAAGCTAACACCCACAGACAAATAAGCCATAAAAGGCAAATAAGCTATAAGCATAAAATTGGCAGACAAACAGGCCAAAGGGGCACCTTTTGGGCTTATTTTTAGACCCATGAGAGGGGTCCTAAGCTTAAGGCTTGCTATGGCTTATAGAACAGCTTATAGGCTTCCTTGAAAGCCAATTAGCACTAAAGATTCAGTTAAAGAAAAGCAAGAAAAAGGGGTGTCAACTTGGGCTTTTGCACCAGGGGACTTTTTAACTAATTCCAAAGGGCTAAAAGCCAGCTTATGAATAAGCTGGCAAATGAGCTTAAAATTTTAAAGGGAGTTAAAACAGATGAACACAAGCTCCTAATGAGCTTGTGCTTAAAAATTGAGAAGCTACAAATAAGTTAAAGCTGCTGATATTTAAGGAAGAAAAAAAATCTTTTTAAACTTAAGGTTTGGCTAAAGAAAAGTTAACAGTTTTGAGGAGAACAAGAACTAACCAAAATGAATTAATCCTACTGCATCTATGTCTTAGTAACCTCAACTATGATGGATATCTAAGCTATCTACCATAGTTCTATACTTGATTTAACCCTTTTTCAACTCCTACATATGTCATTTACACCTCATTGCTACACTTTAAATTTTCTGGTTTTGAGCAGAATTTTATACTCACTTACGCGTCCTAAATGTACCACTTAAACACTTCCACAATTCAAACCAAAATTCATCAAGCTACATATATGTCCTATGAACCTCTCATAGCTCTCCCAAAGCCATTACCCTTTTACAAATACTCTTTAGAAATTTATTAATCCAAAGTGTCCAGAATTCGTCCAGAATCTGACCCCCTAAACGTATGACACCAGATGACCACTTTAGACCTCATTACATACTTAAAAAAATTCAGGGGTCACACACAATATATAAACTAACTTCCACATGATTTTGAGCCTCTAACTAGATGTCTAAGTATTTTTAGAAAAATCAAAACCAAAACTGAAATTCGTCACAGTTTTACACACTGATTTTGTAACGACCTTTTGACCCATTTCCCGACCATAAAAACTCACGAGACCAACTTTTCTGGAAAGTAGACTCTCTGAGGTTATCTCTAATATGTTGTAAATTATTTATTTGATAATTTATGATTGAGTTATGACCGTTACAAAACTGCCTAATGTTTTGCTAAACAACTAATTCGGGCGATCTAGACCCTAACGCATGATCAAATCACGAAACCAATTGAACCAATGATCAAACAATCATCATTAAACTATAAACTCTAGAAAATTTAAAACCCTAATTTATTTTCATGATTAAACCTAATCCATCATACTTAGATTATACGAATTAAAATAAGAACTAGAATTAAACAAAGAATTAGAAAATACCTTAAACCATAAAAAAATTCTTCTTTTTTTTTCTTCTGGATCGGTCGAACAACAATAGGGGTTTAGGGATTTTTTTTTGTATTTATAGGCTCCTAAAGTAATCCTAGATAAAGCTTAATTAGAATTTGTTTCCTAATACAATTATTTTTTTTATTTTTTTTCCTTTTATTCGGCCGACTAGGCCCTTTGTATATTTTTTTTATTAATTATATAATTACTTGTATTTCCTTAAATTTTTATAAAAACCTTAACTAATTTGACTATACCGTTTTGCTTAAACGAAATTCACTAGACTTTTAAAAATAACTTTTAAACTTTTCATTTTCAACCTAACTTTCCTAAAATAGAATTTTTACATTATTCTTAACTTACCACTTAAAATCTAAACCTATCTTAGATTACTAACACAAAAATACGTATACGTAATAATACTTACACATTCAACACGGAAACGCTCAAATCTCAATTAATCCTTTCCTTGTCACTCAAAAATGAACAAAATGAACTCAACCAATTTCACCACCATTCCAATCTCATTGAGATGATCACACTCAATAGATTGATTACCAATACCTCACATAACCCACATAAACTCATTTAAACACACAGAATCACATACACCATATATTGCAACGAGCACATAAGTCAATACTAATAGTTTGACTAACCTGCTCAAGTCATGGTTGTCACATGTAATACTTTGATCAACGAAGAAGAAGAAGCTAGATTTACCCAATACGCCGTATCCATCAAGAAGATACGGCGTATCCGTGCCTACACTTCACCAGATACCACGAAGGATTTAAGTCCAATACGCCGTATCTAGGAACATCAATACGCCGTATTCAAGATTTAATATACACGAAGCTTCTGGAAGATATTAAACGTGGTCCTTACTCCAAGAAAGTCCAATACACCGTATCCCACATCGGTGGATACGGCGTATCGAACCGACTATCAGACCCTATATATAAACGACCCAAAACTTCGTTTTAGGCATGCAAGTGAATCCCTAAACCACCAAGTCGACCAAGAGATGATTAGAAGAGCATAGAAGGTCAGAAAATTGCCTCAAGATCATAGGAAAACTCTTGTAATCTTTGTGCAACCAAATACGTGTTCGATCGAGGTTTCTTTACTTTAATCGTTCATATATCAAACCGTATGTATTTTTACAATGACTGTTAATACAAATAATGTCTAAAAACGTTATTTATATTTTTCGACCTCTTAATGTTTTGATAATAACAAAATGTGAAAATGTTTACGATAAAATTAAACGTTTATAAATTACTAATCATAAAATTTTATATCTAAGATTAATCACTTAAGGTATGGATAAACAAATCATTAAACATGATTAGTGATCAAGAAAATATTTTTCTTAAACCTTACATTTCTACAAATGTGTTTTTATAAAAATATAAAAATAAAATATTTATTCATTAAAAGAAATGTTTTATTAAAAACATAAAATTTGAAATTCAAATTTTCCTCCCAAAATAGAAGTTCTATAACAGATACAACCTTCACCACAAAAGGACAAAAAAAGAGCAGAGTCTAGTGGATGCCCCCTTTTAGGCCTGGCGGCCCCCTTATATATAAGGGACCGCCACCAGCAATGGTCATTTTTTGTCCTCCATAAATACTGGGCCACCCCATCTAAAAAATAGAACCTCTTGTCACGAATTTTCTCAGATCAATTTTTCTCTCTTTTTCCTTTCTTTCTAAAACACATATCTTGATCACTAACATACCTTGATCTTGTTTCAAGTGATTAATTCTTTCTTCCTCCCTTCTTCTTCTTCTTCTTCTTCTTCTAATCAAGTGTAAGAGAAGAACAATCGTATTCTTCTATATACAAATTTTTATCAAGTGATCTCTCTCTTCCTCCTCAAGATCACAAATCTTCATTACATATATTTAGTGTTGTTGTGTAAATTGGATTGTGTTTAGATCCAAGTGTGTAAATTGTGTATTGGTGTGATTTGGATTGTGTGTCAATCCAAGGGTATATATATCTTGTGAGTGTGTAAAGACTTAGTGAAGTCTTAAATTGGTTCTAGTTAAGATTAGGACTCGACATCTAGCTTAGTGTCGAAAAAGAAAGTAAGCGACGTGTAAACAGTTTTCTCCGCCTAAAGGGAGCTTGTTGACATAGTGAAATCTCAAGTGGAGTACTCGGGGAGTAGAGTGGGAACGAAGAGGTGCTTCGTTGCAGAACCACTATAAATCTTGGTGTCTTAGTTTGATCGTTTCTTTCCTTATCTCTTTATATTATTATTGTTCATTTAGTTCATTACATTAGATAGTTTTTGTTGTGATTCATATTGTTGATTGATTGACATATAACTCGAATCAAACAATTTTATAAGCAAAGAATTTTAAACCGGTCAATTAACCTGTAAACTATTCAACCCCCCCTTCTAGTTTCCACAATGACTATCGGCTGATACCTTTAGGTATCAGCCATGTTTATGAAGATCTAATGTTTGGTTTGCTTATCTTGATTGCTTAATTTATCATTAATTGTTGTTTATGTTTATCAATTTATATTGGTTTACGTACTTAAGTATGCGACCTATCATTCAACTGGGTCTAGTCCTACATATTTAATGCGTTGCAACTTCGGTGTTGTATATTGAAGCTTTTGTTTATTAATCTGTGTGTTCATTAGAATTACTGTTTCATTGAAGAATTCTTCTTATATTAAAGATTAGATTTCGCATAATCTTTAGTATTATCAAACAAAGTTTCTATCATAGTTGTGTAGGATTTATCTTGCATAACTAAACCTTACACAAGCTAAGGAATTCAAGATCCATTGAAGTGGGATCAACAAAAATCAAAAAATATCAGAGAAGATATTACTTACGGAGTATAATTTAGAAGATACCAATAACTAAAACCCAAATTGATATTCTTTCTGAGTCTAGAGAATTGTAGGATTTCTTTTTCGTAATATGGGTTTCAGGTGATAATAAAAAAGGTTAGGCTACCCACTATGGATGAAGGTCCCGACCTGCATTTTCCGGCGTCACATCAGCTTTCTCTCTCCGGTTACCTACATGCGACCTTTTACCACTATAAGGCGACCTTTTGCCACTATAAGGCGACCTTTATTAATTTTTTTTAACATCAAATTTAAATTTCATTAATAATAAAAAACATTACAAACATAATAAATTAAAAAACAATACATAATTATTCAAATAACATAAAAACATGATAATAAAAATTAAAACATAATTATTCAGATAACTTAAACTAATAATCTAAGTTATATCGCTCCTTGATTTCCATCTTCATCTCGAGCAGCTTCTGTTGTTGTATTGGGGGCAAGGTCGGTCGTTATTGAATTATAAATAAGATTCTCTATCCCGGTTTCTCCCTTTCGGATAATTCAATGTTCATACACTGAATTTCTATGTTTCCTCTCTTTTCAGCTGTGCAATTTCTCAGCCTAACGGCCTCCCGATACATCAACCACTCGATTCTTGAACTCTAAATAGACGTTGTTGCTCTGCCTTCCTTTCCCTCATTTTTTTTGTTAATATTGAAGAACTTGTTCGCTACCAATCAACGAATGAAGAAATCCCCAAAAGAGGAACCGACTGCTTTCATTCTTAGGCCTCAGCTCGGAGAATCATGACCATTGTCAGAATTCTTGAGTCCTCTTCCACATCCTCATCAACTTCATCGTTTCAAATTAAGACCATCAAGATGTTTAACACCCGAAGTGGTTTCAGAAGTCTTGGACTTTTTACGCCCTTGAGTATTGTAAAAAGCAGGCATCTCAACGTCTTTCCAACCTGGGTGATCTTTCAAAATGTTATAACAATGCTCCAACGTAAAGTCTTGCTTGTACATCATTTTGTATTCTGCACACGCTTTATGGTACACATCGAGATCATTTGTACCACTTTCGTGATTTCTCTCACATTTATTAATGATCTGGCGCAAAAGCACCAATCTAAAAAGGGCGAACCCTATTTTTTTATTTGCTAACGATCGAGTCATAACCTCTTGATGAACCAGTTTCTTTTTCAAAGTACCTAATAACAGCATCCCAAAACCCCTTACTCTTCATACTGTTTCTATCAATATTATTTTCTGACACATCGCACCAAGCTTGGCACAACGCGGTCTCTTCTGCCATTGTCCAATCTTTTGGCGGCTCCTTGGGCTCATCCTTCTTGGCCCTTGCTGCACGTCTCGAGGGCTTCTTAGGTTTGATGGGTGATACCTCTTCGACAGGAGAGTCGTCTTCGTCATCTTGAACTGGAGCTGAACCGTGACCTGAACCATGACCCATAGAATAATCTTGGCTATAGTTATAGTCTTGACTAAAAATTAACTCCTCGAAATTCATATCAAGATTGGTAGGAATAATTGGAGAATAATGTTGATTTGGTTGGGAAGACGTCGATGATTCCATAGTAGGACGATACAACCAGGTTGGTGAGTTGTGAAAAGCATTTGAGTTGTTATACGGAGGATTGAATGGACGATTTTGATAAAAGATGTTATTATTTTGTGGTGAGTGTGGTAATTGTGAAGTGCATTCAAAACCAGGAGATCGGAAACGGATGGGTGGTGAAACACCGGATAATTGAAAATTTGGATCCGGTGTTAAATGCGGAGCAGTTGGTTGAAGTCGGGAATTTAGAGTTTTTGATTTGGGAGTTTTCTTCTTGCTAAACATGGTGAGTTTTTTAATTGAGAGAAGTATTTTGAATTGTTGTTTGAATGCGTGATGAAAATGGTGAAATGAGTGAGTATTTATAGTGTTAAATTAATTAAATTTTAAAAATTAAAAAGTTTTTTTATATGAAATCAATTTCGGCAGTTTTTTTTCCCTTTTTCTCCTTCGACCGTTGTCGTCTAGGCGACAAAACGGGTATGTTGTCTCCGGCGACCTCGACCGACGTCCCACTATGAGGGCGACCGAGTCGGTCGACCGACCCATAATGGGTAGCATTATAAATAGACAATGAAGAATGTATGGTGTATCCGTACTAAAAGAGTTTTAATGGTATAAGCCTATAAGGTTTTCGTATTCTAAGTGAAAGGTTTAAACTTACATAGAAAGAATGCTTAACTAAAGCAAAACGAGTCAAACCAAATTACTACAAAATGATAGAAACATGAAGAAAGAAACGGATTTTCCGGAATTCGGTTTTTAATGTTAGAGGTTTTTTTTTTTTTTTTTTTTGCTTTTTATAAAATTAACTATCTCAATATTTCATAAATTCAAAAGACAGAATCCACTCAAACATCATTTTTATATGCACAACACGCAAAGTGATGCGCAAACTACAAAAATGCATATGAGTGTTATATCATATGCATTACACATGTGCTTTTGTGGCCTGCATATCACTTTGTGTGATGTGCATATCACCTCCCTTTTATTTACGTGTACCAACTACAAAATTCTCTTTATTCGTTTAATTCAATGGATAGAAAAACTGACGGATAAAAATACGCTTAAACTTGTATTATATAACTATACAATCATTGGGAAAACCGGTTGCAAAGCGGGGCCCCGACCCGACCCGTGACCCAGCCCACAACCCGGCCTAAAACCGGCCCATTTTCCAGCCCAAAAGCCGGCCCATTTTCTGGCCTAGCCCATTTACCCTAAATTTTACGAAATACCCCCACACTATGTGGCAAATTACGAAAACTACTCTCACTTTAAAAAAATTACAAATTTCCCCCTCACCCACTAACGGCTGTTAAGTAACAACTGTTATTTTTTTTATAACAACTTACGAAAATAGTCTTTGGGGTCGGTCGTTACTTAACGAACGTTAAGTAACAACCGTCCTCACTTTAAAAAAAATTACAAAATTCCCCCTCCCCCCACTAACGGCTGTTATGTAACGAACGTTAGTTTTTTTTTTAATTTTACGAAAATTGTCCGTCTGGTCGGTCGTTACTTAACAAACGTTAAGTAACGACCGTTTGTCCTTTGCGCCCCGCGGCGAAGCGCGGGTAACCCAACTGGTTTTATTGATTCACGAAGTAGTAACTTTATTTGTACTACCTCACAAGTTTATATCATTTTTCTAATGAAATATAGAAAATATTTAACTCTCCTGCAATGTTAATTTAGGTCCAATGACCATAGAAAAAAAACTGACTAAATAAATATCCAGTCTGAAACTCTGAATCGAGATGTTTTTTTTAAGCCAGTTCAAAAACCAAAAGGACTGGATTATTTCGGGTTTTTGACACAGATGTTTTCAAGCCAGTATGTGTGCTCAAGATGTTTTCCCGTGTGCGGCTTTTCATTTTTGGAAATAACTAAATTTGTTTACGTGGTAGAACGCGGATTATGTTGCAGCTTATGTGGCATGACACATAACTACATAAGTACAATGTATGTAAACTTGATATTGGTAACCCGTAACTTGAATAACAGGTCATGAATTACATACAATTACAACAACATAAGAGTTCATTAAATGGTAAATCAAAACATACAATGAAATAAAGTGAAAGCTTATTACATTTTTGTGCAACTGAAAGCTCTGATCATACAAGTAACTAGGTGTCAGAAACTAAAACAAAAAGACAGAAGAGAGTTGCAGACCAATTAGACTAAAGCATAAACAGTTTGCACCGAACAAATCCAAACAAACACCTTGAGACACATCTTTATTTATCTTCCCTCAACAAAACTTAAAGTTAATGGAGTTCAAGTAGCAATCAAGTTCATTTTCCATAATTTTACAAGCCTGAAAGACAAAAAAATCCACAGTTATTGATGCAGCTAGATTCTAAAACTACATTCAATTCAATCATCACTCATCAGCGTCTGTTTGCAAAAGCCCTTTTGTTGGGATAAGTACGGTCCAGTTGAGTGAGAAATGAAGTATCACTTCACGTTAAAGCCTAATGCTAAGATTGTCCTTCAACATGCCCAGGCCCGGATATGACCTTGTGCAGGCTGCCCAACTGCACAGGGCCCACTAACTTTAAGGGGCCCCAAATTCCGAAAGAAAACCCAATATATATGTAGGAATATTAGTACTATTTTTTGTGTTGTACAAAGCCCATAGAATCTGGCCTAATATTCATTGTAGCAGTTATATATAAAGAAGCATAAAACTCTATATCACGTAAGGATGTAGGATTGCTTTATTTTTTTTTATCACATATGACTGTAGTTGAACTATAAATTTTTTAAAATTGCTATATTTTCAAAGAAACATTGTTCACTTCAAGTTGGTTTTTAAAAACAAATAAACTTTTCGTTTTCAGAGGGCCTTTTTTACGTTCACGACACAGGGCCTTCGAAATCCACGAGACGACCCTGAACATGCCTGACTCATAGCGCAACTATTTTG
>BQNB010033801.1:30955-52040 GCA_026074375.1 Tanacetum coccineum | reverse complement strand
GAAGATTTCTGTTTATCAATCGATGTAATGTAAGTGTTTACAATGGTATTTTTCCTTAAATTTTGATGTAATCAATATTTTCGAGGTGACGGGATACTACCTTTGTACATCCGACCTGAATAGGGAAAATCTCATCCGTTTTAGAACAAGTTATGAAAAAATGAGCTAGTTTTGCTTAATAATTAAGTAATGTTTTCATGTTTGAAATAATTAATGTCACATTTAAGAAGTATAATTGAAATGGAGTAAATTTGTAAGTTAGATTCATTTATTCTATATGGCTGCATTTGTAGAATATGTAATGGTGTTAAAGTTATTAAGTTTGTTCATTTGTATGTGAAATAGTGTTTTTGGTACTTATTAAGTGAAAATTTAATGTGGTGGTGAAATTGATAGGGACGAAGTTGAAGTACAAGCCGGGGACCATAATGGGCGGGAGGTATCTGGAGCATGATTGTGGATTGAGTAGGTCGATTGGTTATTTTCTCGAACCTTTGATTGTGCTTGGTTTGTTTGGGAAGAAGCCCCTTTCTATTAAGCTCAAAGGTACATTGTTTCTTTCATTTCTTTTTTGGTTTATTGATTTAGCTGCAAAAGTGTTGAATTAGGGAATGTAGTAATGGGTGGCTATTGTATCGGTTTAATTAATATTGCGTTAGCGTTACACATTTAAACCTATGAACAAATTACATGTAAAAGAGTTTGAATCGGTTAAAAGATATTAATAAAGATGATCTCATGTTTGTTTTCAGGGATCACAAACGATCCTAAGGACCCATCTGTTGATACGTTTAGATCAACCACCTTACCTTTATTGAAGCGTTTTGGAGTTCCAGCAGAAGGTTTACAGTTGAAGATTGAAAACCGAGGAGTTGCTCCTAAAGGTGGCGGTGAAGTAACTTTATCAGTCCCTATCATTCACAATAGTTTAAAGGTAATTTATTTATTTTTTGATACAAGAATATAGTACCCTTTTATGTCACTATTTAAACGATGGTTGGGATTGCAGGCCGTGAATTGGACTGACGAAGGTATGGTGAAAAGGATCAGAGGTATTAGTTTTTCGACTAGAGTATCGGTTCAGTTTGAAAATACGATGATACATGCTGCTAGAGGAATCTGGAACCGCTTGCTTCCTGATGTTCACGTGTTTACTGATCATAAAGCGGGTGTACAAGCCGGAAAGTACGTAGTTAAAAGCCCTTTTGATACTCTTGTTTAAATGTGTTCCATTTATTTATGAATGGGTTGCTTTTAGCAAATCGGTTAACTAAATCTATAGTAAGGCACATATAAGACACACAATGACACAAGCTTTCTTGTTATGGGACGGAGGGAGTACTTTCTATGGACGAGCTTAAAAAGTTAGTCTAAAAAGTGTTTGCGGGTTAACCTAACATGACCCGGTCCGTTATGAGAAGTACCAAGCTACCAATATTGGCTTGTTTCCACCTGGACCTGTTTTATGACCCGTTACCAACATGCCTGACTTGCTTGTAACGCTGTCTTGAATATCTTACAGATAGTCGAATACTTTCTTTAAGCATGCGCCAAATAAATAAGTCAGCAATGTTTTGTTGAAGTCATATGAATAAAATCATTAGTGGGTTGATCTTCAATGATTTACCAATTTCTTGTTTGGCAGTTCACCTGGTTATGGAATATCAGTGGTTGCTGAAACGACATCTGGTTGTTTCTTATCTGTTGATACTACAATTTCTTATGCCCGAGGGAATGATGACATGGATATTGATGAAAAGAAAGAGCTTATGCCTCCAGAGGAAGTTGGTGAGGAAATTGCATCTCTTTTACTTGGCGAGATTGAACAAGGTGGCGTCGTAGACTCTACACACCAGGTTTGTATCTTAACTTTTTAAAACTCACATGCACAATCTTTAGCATGATTTCAGATAATATAGATCGTTACTTTTGATAAATCCAATTCGCTATGTGAACATGTATCGCATATAGAGACCAGACTAGTGATTTACTTCCTGGATTTTAGCAAAGTAGATAAAAGATTACTTCTTAATTGTGATACCTGTACGTATACGATGGTATAAAGATGCATATTCACAAACTCTTTTCGAAAATCAACATGGATAGTCAATTTGGGACAAAAGGATGACTAGGAGAATGTCAATATCTCAATTGTGTTAAATGGTTTACGTAAAATTTGGACGAAAAAATGTGGATGGTTCAGTAAATCAGGTCCTGAAAAATGCTTATATGTTTAAGCAAATGCTTTTGCTCAAAGAGTTTACAACTGAGATGATTTTTTTATTTTTTTTATTTTTGCATTTATTCCCTGATTGTAGTGTTCTTTTGAGATTGTTGGTCACAAGACAAATCTATGCATGACTAATTCAAGAGTTTAATTGTGGAACTCTGTGTTAATAGTAATTATATGTTGCAGGGTTTGCTATTTCTTCTATGTGCATTGTGCCCACAAGATATATCGAAGGTTCGTGTAGGAAAGCTTGTTCCTTATGGGATTGAAACGCTTAGGAATATCAGAGACTTTCTGGGTGTTAAATTCGTTATCAAGCCGGAGCCAGCAACAGGTACCGTGATGCTAAAATGCATTGGATGTGGACTGAAAAACTTATCACGAAAGTTATCTTGATGTTTCGACATTTTATGTAGAAGTTTTTGAATTTACAAGCTTTCTTGACGTGAGTTCCAGTGAGAGGAAATTGAGATAATATGATCAATTTTGTTGTTTTAATCAAATGGCGTTCATTTATTTATCGTATTATACTTAATATAAGGACTCCCTTGGTCGCTTTAAATACAACAATATACCCAATCTCGCTAGAGTGTTGTATGGGAAGGTGGAATGTAGAGAGATGTTGTTCCCTTTTACTGCGTTCATTTATTTATCGTATTGTATGAACAGGGAAATACCATGCTATAATCCTATATGTTAAAAGATTTAGCCAACTGATTCTTCGGTCTGTTATCTCTCTCAGTAAATCAACATTGATCGAGTACAAGTTTTACTATATTGTTGTATGATGAAATATGAATTTTTACCCTATCATCTATACAAGAATTGATAATAACCAGATGTACAACATACTATAAAGATGTACATATGCCGGGTATCTCAGTTGTATCGCTTGAGGCAATGTTTCTTTCTCTAGGTTTGCTTATTTACAATTTTTTCACAAGAGACATTCTTCTTGCAAGAGACTATCCATTTGCCTGTGGCAACAAAGAGTGAATAGGAGAATCACTCAGTATGGGAAAACGACAGTTAGTCTGCCCGTGGCAACAAAAAGCTAAATCCTGAATTATCACGGATTATAGGTGGAGGGTCGACATCTGAGATTTCTATTTGTTTCATAGACTTTGATATGTCATCAACTGAAAACGGAATGCTGCATAAATAAAACCATGAAAAACATTAGCAACAGGAAAAAGTCTGATAAACTACACGTGTCCCTTCTGATTATACAGGATGTCACAACTAAACACAACTGATTCTAGACAACATCTGAGATTTCTATTTGTTTCATAGACTTGGATTCACACTTTCACTTTTACATCCCTCTACTAATACAGGAATTGCTTGAAGAATTAGGAAAAAAGAAGTATTGATGGTTGGCTCAACCCATTTGGTCACATATTAGAAACTACCCAGTATTGACCAACTACCAACCCACCCTTTGGCTTTCTCTATTTCCAAGTCATAATGCAGTGATATGGATCAAACAAGGACAGTAAAGAACCCTGTGAAAAAAACATAAGCTACAAATGGATCAAGAGAATTTAGGTAGAAGAAAGTGACCTGGAATCATCATCCAAAAGGAAAGAATTGCTTATTGCATTGTTTTCTTCCGTCATCATCACTCTCATGCTGGATATAACCTGCGGTCCATATAACAAGTACATAATACTATAGTTGGTTTCAGTTATAGAGGTGACACATTAGGCCGGTCATGAAACAGGTCATAGCAGGTAATGTTTTAGTATGGGTATGGTTGGCCTTGAGTATTGTTTGACCAAGTTTTAAAGTAATATTATGCGTAGTCTGTTAACTATGATTACAAAAATTATGCGTAGGATGTCATCTATTATTACAAATTATTATTTTTTTATTATCGTAAAATAGAATAATATACTTCTGACTTGTTTGACCGATACGTTTGTTGCTATCATCTAATTTTAACAAGTTGACCCGTTACACATTAAAGATAACCAGAATCAACCCTTCAAAAGTGAACGGATTGAAAAACTAGTTCGATTCAAATGAGTCAATCTAGAATTTAAAAAACAAATTGACTCAAACTAACGATCAAGTAATAACATCTATATGAACTTACATCTGGTGACACACTATGTGTGCCATATTTGTCATCCCAATACATGGTACTGATCCTGTACAACTGCTGCACACTAAGAACCTGTAGAACAAAAGAAATGACAGTTAAGAAATGAGAGATGTACAGTATAAGAAATTGCATTCTTTATCATTATATTACTCACCGGACACAGGCCACGACTTATTTCTTCCAGGGTTTTCTTCGGCTTTTGATGAATAACCTGAATTGAATTACACATATTTTGTTAAACAATGCATCACAATTATCTACATAAAACTAGAACTGGAGGTGACAGTTTCGACCCATTTACTTACAAATGGGTCAGTCCGGGTTATATTTGATCTCTAACGGGTCAAACGAGTAAAACAAAAATATAGCTTAAAAGGAAAAGGGTCGAATAGTTGCCCAAAATGTACTTTTTATGCTCAAAAACCCTGAAAAATAGATCATTACTGAAAGTTTTTCAGGTGAACTCAACTCCATCCGACTTCTTTTGACCCGTACCAGAAAGTTTTCATTTTGACAAGTTATCCAACCCGCACCCCCATCTCATTTTTCCACCTCTAACTAGAACTGGAGCGTACGAGAAAAGATGACAAGTTACCAGAAATCCGATAGCCTGGCGTATATGTTTTAGCTCCTCCCAAGCCGTACCTGCATACTGCAGTTCATTTTGTTTAGCAAATATTGATACGAATCAGTATGAGAAGTGACAGACTCCAAAATACCTCATCTGTTGCATTATGACACCAGTCTCTTAATTCTGCAAGTCCTGCTTTCACATATTCACCATTGCTGAATGAACAGCATTCACGTCTCAAAAGAAGACTGAGGCCGAAAATGGGAAAAGGCACAATTGTATTCATATGTGCATTTGAACATAAAAACTGAAAAAAGATATATAATCTGGCTGATGAAGTATACCTATTAAACAGTTGGACATTGATGAATGAAAATATTTGTGAAAATTTTACGGACTAAAAATGGAGGTACCTGAAAGAAGAAACACAATCAGACAAGTAAAAAATCTACCGGTTGATAATAAAGTCTCAAGTCCGTGCAAAAATTTCCTTTTGGAGGTTTATTTCCGTCTCTGGCATCAAAATTCCCTTTCCCGCTTTTGAAAAACTGTATCTGGGTACCAAATTAACTTTTGTACGCCGAGAAGATATACTTTTAATTATTTTATGTGGAAAAAAATGTTTTTTGAATATTATTTTTAAAATAATAGGAAAAACATGAACGAATAACAAAATGTTGAAAGAAATGGAAATTCCACTAACATGGTTTGTTTTTAATGTGTTCAAGAAATCTCCGAGGCCCTTCACAATCCCCTGCCAGTGAGCAATCAGAGCTTGTTGAGCTGCATTATTAACTGATCGTGATGCTCCCTTCACTAGGCTTGCCCGGGATGTTCTTGGCGCCTTTGATTGAACATCAATTAGTAAAAGAGAATCGATGGTAACAGAGTAATAATCTCAGTTGCGTAAAATTTGCAACCAACATTCACATGTATACCCTTTTAAACAATTTACATTGTTTTTTAATCACCCAGTTAAAAGTTGAAAGTACATTGCTGATATTGACTTCTTGATAAGAAAAAGCCAGAGTGATAATCTTTGATACAGGATACAAATTATCTGATTACCTGAATACACAACCCAAGTAATGGAGATATTTCTTTCTTCAAATTATCTCGTATCATTCCATATATCTTTTCAACATAAGCTGTAAGTTGCTGCTTAAATAGCAAAGCAGGATACTTGGCTTCTACTTGGCTTACAGCATCCAGTGCACTCAGGGGGTTTCCATTTACAAACGGAAGATTTACTCCTTGAGGGACTCCACGAAAACTCTAATAAGAGGATAATAAAGGTCTTTTAAGTATCAATGGTTTCATATTTCATCAGACTACTAAAGGTGGCGATTTCGACCCATTTACTATTAAATGAGTCGTTTAGGACAATGTCTTATCTCAAACAATTCAAATGGGTAGACAAAAGTTAGATAAAAAAGGAAACATATCAAACGGGTCGGACAGGTTAAAAGTCATCCGAATGGTACTAATAAAGCATAAAAGCTCCGAAATCATTTATATATCAAAATTTAGTTATTCTTGAAATATTATAACTCGTTTCTGTTTACACACTAATTATTTGTTAAAAAGTGTATAGATTTCAAGAAAAAAACTGGGCCGCACTAAAAAAAATACCCATTGGCCCAACCAGTTACCCAACTCGCCTTAGCCACTCAGCTCAGACACCTCTAATTAGAATGTGATCAGTAAAATATTTCAAATTACATTGTTCACCCTTCCGAAAAGAGTAGCGGATGATCGACGACGTTGTGGGCCTAATCCAGCTGTTGCACCACTTGCTTTGAGAGTGCGCTGGAGTAGAAGCAGAAGAGTAGAGGCATTCGATAACCAATAGGCAAGTATATCATTATTATCCTGGGATTTCTTTTGATAAACAAGATATAGAGAAGATTAGCAGATAACAATACAAAAAATAAAAAAAAGAGATAAATATTTGGGAATAGGTTGAACCTCGATTGCTTGACCTATTGTTTGAATAATGCGGTCAAAAACAGTTGTTCGTTCAACCTCAAAAGATCTCCACTGGATAAGGCATTTGTATATGATACAGGCTGCAATCGGTATGTCCCCTGAAAATCCTATATGTTGTGCAATGCATTTGATAAGCAGCTCCTGATTCTCTACTTGTTTCTCATTAAGTGATTTTTGTGGTTTGTCATCCAATTCTGAAAGATCCCTTTGGTTCATTGACACGCTAGGCAAATCCTACCAAATAAGTAAACGATATAACAATTGGTCAAAACCAGCAAGGAAATGTTGGAGTTAAAAAGTTACATTGGTATGACTAAAGGTGGGAATTTCGATCCATTCACTTATAAGTGGGTCAATGTGGCTGGTTGAAGGTTGCCCAAAGATATAAATATATTGCAACACTATTGTTTGTAATCATAAATTGCTACTTTTGTTATTTAATGAAAAATGGACTCATGTTTTTTAGGCTCAATCCGATCCATTCTGTCCCGGGCTACCCAACTTATTTTAAACCCACTTGACCCATTATATGTGCCACCTCTTGCCACCTCTAGTTATGACATTAGCACCGAGTTCAAGACACAATACAAGAGTTTGCGGCTTTGTGTCTGGATATAAATGACCGCTATCAGATCTCTGCAAAGATTAAAAAACTTATTTATCATAAAGCACGGTGGTGTCATCATATGCCACATTTATGATGTAAGATATCTCAACAAATACCTGAAGGATAGATTTTGAACGTAAGAGGAACTTATTTGGTGTCATTGACACGGCTTGTTGGCGGAAAACTTTATTCTCTGATTCCAGATTCTGGAGCTTCTCTTCCAGCCTAGATAAGACGCAAATTTTCAAGGAAGGAATAAGACGGTGGTTTTGGATAGCTATACCTCAAAAAACTACTTGATACTATTCAAGGAACATGTAGCAGTTAGCTAAGCAATTTATGGGATATGGCATTATCATCGGACTTGTTAAGATAAACTAAACTGGAACTGTAAAATGGAAAAAGTTGCTACAGGTTTGCTAACCTGCTAAGAGAATCCTGTAATTGCTGAACTTTATTTTCTGAATCTTCCAGCTTTCTGAGTCTTTCTTCACTACACTCTTGAGATTCGGCATATTTCTTCTGTAAACTAGCAGATTGCTGCTTTTCCGAGTCCAACAACGCCTACATGGGGAGAATGAATTATAAAAATTGATAGAATTATATGCATTTCCTGATAAATAAAAAGAACACCAAGCATCTGCTCAATAAGTACTTGTTTCCTATTTTTTTTATGGAAATCCTAGAAATCAAACTTCAGATAGTACCTTTAAACTATTGACCTCCTTCGTCAAAGATTCTATTCTTTTAGTATCTTCAATGATTATTTCTTTCTCCTGAACAACAGGAGGTGCTTCTTGGATAGCTTTTCTAGCCGCCTCTTTTTCCTTGACTACTGTTGCGTTTGCTTCCGCAAGTTTCTTTTGTAATGCTTCCAAAGAAGTTTGAAATTTGTGAGCCTCACTAGCTTTTGCTTCTTCCAAGTCAGTCTGGAGATGTAAGCTGAAACTTAGCCTTTGGAAAATGTGCCAATAACGAATTACTTAATAAGAGGTCAGTACATTACCCTTAAGCGTTTTTCTAACTGTAAACGCAATGTTAAATCTTCCAACTGTTTTTCAAGCTTATCTTTTGCTTTTTTAAGTGCACCTGTTTCCCGTGCAGCCTGCAATAACGTATACAGGGGTTGATATACAACTTTAAAAGGAAAATTACCATCGATTTTGAACCGGAATAAAGATTGAAACATACCATTTTACGTTTTCGCAGCTCTCTCCTTGCCAATTTCCCCCTCCATCGACATTGTGTAACTATGGCTCCCTTCTTTAGCCTCTTATAGTGTGAAGAACTTCTATGACATCGCCATCGAGTCTGGACATAATATGATTTAGAGCCTTGCAGTTTATAATGGTTAGAGGTGGCCATTTTGACTCATTAATGGGTAAATGAGTCAGTGTGGTTTATACTTTGCCTCTAATGGGTCAAAGCGGTAAACTTTATAAAGTTGGTCATAATGGAAATGAGTTGAATGGGAAAAAAGTCACCTGAAACATATTTAGGGTGGCCAAACCACTTATAACGTTTTCTATTTTAAAATTCCGAGTATCATTATATAACCATACTTTTCTTATACTTAAATAATTTGTTATTGGCACAGTCCTTCAAAAGTAAAGACAAAAGTGCTTGTAGAATGGCCAGCCCAACCAAGTTCTAGAAACTTTCCGTTTGACCCACAACCATTCAACATGTTGCCCAACCGGCTCATTTTTTGACCTTTAAACCAGATAAATTGTTCAAATATATCTGAGCATTATCACATGAACCTGGATTTTTATAATGGCCTTAGTTTGTTTCTGCACTTTGAATTCCTTACGAGCCTTTAGTGCACGAACGGCCGCTTGCACCTTAACTGCTGACACGCGGAGACTACTATAGGCTTTCGAAGCACGGTATCTACGGAAGTGCTTCTCAATTTTTATAGCAGCTGTTATCCTTCTCAGCTGATCAAAACGTTTGCAAGCCAATCTACCTAAAATACATATTTCAAAAAACTTTCTTTTTACAAAACTATAGATCAATAACTGGATTTCTGTATTATAGAGGTGGCAAACTCAACACATTTACTTAAAAACAGGCGCATTACGATTTCTTCTCTTACAAGTCAAGTGGGTAACGTAAAATAATGGTGGTGTAGGTGTGTGAATATATATGCCTTTCTACAGAAAAATAGCTTTAAAAGAAAACAGGCGAATGTGTCAAACGGGTCCAAAGTGTTTTTTCTAATGCATTAAACCTCCTAAGTTCTTTATCCCAAAAGTATGTAATTATTCAGATATTAACTTTTGTCATATATTGACACATTAATTATCTATAAAAATACTAGTGAAAAAAGAATTTTTGATTAGAAACAGCCTGAAATGACACATTTCGGCCCATGTTGCCACCTCTAAGCTTTAGTGATAGATACTCCACGGTTTTACCTCTACAAAAAGATTGTATCACGACCGAAGCCTTCCGAGTTTCAATAAACTGTTTGTGAGCTATATGAGTTCGTATCCGCCTTTGTATAGTTTGTGCTGCACTGCTGAGGACTTCTGTTCTCCTCGCATCTAGTTCCGCCATTTGTCCAGCTCTCAGGAAAACCTTTGTTTTACCTATCTGCATAAATAATCATGTTGTGTTAGGCTAAAAAAGTACATCACACATGAACTATATATGTATGTAATTCTTACATAGAACATACATACCTGATAGCCTTTGATTCCTTTCTTTTGTAGAATCTTTTCACATGTAACCTTTTCATCATCGCTGCTTGAGACAGTAAGGAAATGCTTCAAAAATACTAAATTACCGAAATTTACATGGAACAAACGGGATATAATTTAGTGTTACATTTCAGGGTGAATGAAAGTTCTACCATCCTGTTAAGGCTTCTGGGGCAAGAAGTCCAAATCTGTTTACGAACTCGAAAAAAGGACGCCTAGTAGGATAACCAGCACAACTGATCCGGATTGCCTCTAAAACACCCTATAGAGGAGAAGAATCAGTCACATGCTAGTGCAGAAGACAGAACAAGAAACCGCAATAAATTATATATATGGTAATTTCAACCCACAGTCAAAATTCTGGTGGTATTATATTGTTAATGCTTCAAATACGTAGAATATAACAAAATTAGCGAAAATTGGAAGGGTTAGAACAGGTTTAAATTGTCAAATATTTTCAGTGTCTTGAACTGTTTTGTTTTAGAAGAAATTATAATATTCTTTGCAGGTACAAATTACCAGTTTTAACCCATTACCTAACCCGCCTGTTTTACCACATCTAACAAACAACAAGAGAAAGGGATGTATATTAGTGTACTCACACCACAGCGCAATTGTTGTAAGATGTTAACGTTCTCAAATATGGCAGGTTTCAGCTGATTATTTGGTTTCACACATCTGATATAGTGAGGTTCCGTTGCACTTAGTGTCTCCATCAGTTGTTGCAATTGCAACTGCATCAAAAGTAGTCACACGTTAGAGTACCAAACATGTTAGTAGCACACAGAAACCAAAAAGTTCTTGTTTTGATCCATTGAAGAAACTTCCAGATATAGGCATCTAACATCGCCCTTTCTATTTATAGGTACATAATACACTAACAACAACGACTAATGATACCTTAAAACGAGACCCAATTGAAGAAAACTTGGAGGACTTGGGAGACTCTTCGGCAATTGGAGGGAAAAGACCAGCTACAAATGGACATCTGGACTCACCCAACAGGTCTTGGTGTTCAGGGACCACATAGTCTTTATTCTTGTCAAGAAATTGATTAGATTGGTATTGCACCTGAAATTACAATAAAATTACAACTAAGTAGAGAGTTTTAGTACATTTATTAGCATAATACTACTGAAACGCAAACCTCTCCAGCATAATGCGCGATTGTGAAATCTGTACGTGACAACTTAGGCTTCACAAAGCGTTTGTGATTTCTGAAGGTCTGATAAAGCTTGTTTGAAAATGTTTCGTGCGTAGACTTTGGGAACATACTGAAATTAATAGATCCAGTTGTATGTTGTGAGTAAGGAACCACTATTATAAACCATTATTAGGAAACCAGAATACGACTAATCAGGCACTTCATGGTCAAGACTAATGTATATGAAAAAAAAATTGCAATGATTTAAAGCGAGGAATATATTACCAAGCTTCGTCTAGGAGAGCAACGATTCCGCCAGGTTTCTGAGATACAAATAAAAACTTCAGAAAACTATGCAGAGTCAAAAATTTAGGGAAAAGTGAACAATCACTAGTTCCACATATACATATGCAGACATACAATGAAAATTTAAGATGCATATGTGTATCTAATTATTCGCTATGAATGGTTAACTGCGTCTGAGATTAATAATACCTTTTCAATGAGATCTAAAACATCTTGGTTATCAACAAATTCAATGTAGCTCCAGTCAATGGCCTCTTTTGTATATTCTTCTTGCTCCATTTTAAACACATGCTGTAATTCAAAAGGGATAATCTTTAGGGGAAATTCTAAATAACACCTTGGACTAACCACGATGAAAAGATCCGATAATAACCTGGTTAAAGTGTTGCTGCAGTTTCTCATTTGTGAAGTTGATACAAAATTGCTCAAAGCTGCACGTGTAATGTTCGTTTAAGAGTGTAATGCAAAGTATTAAAAGAAGTTAAAATTTTCAAGCACTTCAACTTGCCAAATAACATCTAGTTTTAGTCGATATACAGCTATATTTTTTGAACACAGTATATGAAAATATATATCTAACTGTCACCTGTTGTTCTTGAAGCTTTCAAAACCATATATATCAAGGACCCCAATCAGATTCTTTGAGGTACGATCTTGTCCAATAGAGACATTGATTTTTTCCACAAGCCTGTAAATAGTGAATAAAAAATGCATCTTTTGCTTTAAATTCTATCAAAGAGGTGTCTTTCATATGCAAATTGCAGATTGTTCTTTAATAAAGGTGGTGATATTGACCCATATTTACTTATGAATGGTGGATTCTGGTTATGTTTATCCTTAACGAATCTGTTGGTATGATAATAGAATTAGCTATGTATGTAGGAAACAGGTCGGAAGTGTCCCATAATGTATTATAAAAACCTCCTCATTCACTTTATTATTAGAACTCGATTATTATCAAAACCTACTACCCAACCCACCCGATTCACTCATTTTTCACCTCTATCTTATAAGACAACTTCTTACCAGTCAAATAATCTGGAATATATTGTTTTAGCCAGTCCATCCCTGCTGACTGCTGCACTGAGAGGATCAAGACTTCTTTTTATAATTTCTTCAGGAGTGATCATCACTCGCTTACACAATGCATCTTCCAAACCCACAGAATCACACCTGACATTATGCTCGGATTTATTTACCACCATTTATAACAATGTATAGAAATCACAAACTACAAGAAACTTTGGAAAGAGAATAAGAGATATACCTAAGAAGTTCTGCAGTCATCTTTAGATGAAACTTAGCTTTATCGTCTTTTAAAACTGAAGAATCAATATCTTTCCCCTTGGTAAATTCAACATTGCCAAGATGAAGAATAGCAGCAGTAACTCTAAAAATGGCTTCCTGTGAGAGTAAGAGAAATGTCATACTCTTCCCCATGTCACTGAGTAAAACAAGAGGTGACAAAATGTGGGTAGGTAGTGGGTCAAACGGATCGGAACAGGACAACCTGCAACTTTCGACCCATTTCCATTTTAGCTTAAGAGACTTGATGTTACTCATTTGACCCGATGCCAGGCAAAATATAACCCAAATCCACAGGATTACCCATAAATGGGTTAAAAATGCCACCTCTAATTAAAACAGAAGGGAACATTTGACGAGAAATACCTGCTCCCCTTTGCTTATTCCAACAATATCCATAGCTCTCCTTGTGGCAAGATATTCATGGGCGTCATTAACATCACCCAGCTCATAGCATTTTGACTGGTTGAGATAATGAAATGATTTGGGGCTTCCCAACTTATACTTCTCAATTTCCTAAATAGTACAATCAAATATAAGCTCAGGTTTTTTATAAAAGTATCTTGCTAACAAATTTATTAAAGAGAAAAAAATAACCTCTTGTGGAGCTGCACACAGAAGGTAAAAACAGTGGTAGTTGCGCTCAGGATCATTTATTTGGCAAACACGAGACCTTTCTAGAAGATAAGTCCTAATTGCTGCTCCTGATATTCTCCCATGCTTATCGAATTGGATCTCAACAAACTTTCCAAATCGGCTGAACCATTATAGAATACAAAAGAATTGTGATGTCAAAATTAGAGCACAACAGTTTGAAAATATCCATAATCTATAATAACAAACACTAATATGAAAAGCTTCAAGCCCAAGGTAAACAAAAATAGCAAATGAAATAGGAATATACTAACTTCATGAAGCAAATCACCTGGAATTGTTATTTCTAACAGTTTTAGCGTTGCCAAATGCTTCAAGAACCGGATTTGACTGCACTCACAATGGTGGCATAAGCTTAGTCATCATAATACAATGATATATGTGAGCATGCATACATGTCAGATTCTATAAACTACAGAATAAATAATTAGTCTTAATATAGAACTATACGTCATATATCATACTTCGAGAACTTGTTGTTCAACTGTGCGGCCTTCAGTAGCTTTCCTGCCACCCAAATAGGCAAGGTACCGCATGAGCATTTTGGTAGTCTCGGTTTTTCCTGCTCCACTTTCACCACTGACCAGAATCGAATTGCTTTTTCCCTCCTTGATCATAGCCCTAATTTCATTAAAATGCTAGTTATATGATGAAAAAAAATGAGAAACTTAATTATCGCTAAATCATTTATATGACAATGACCTGTAAGAGACATCAGCAACTGCAAATACATGGGGACTCAATTCTCCAAAAGGTGCTCCCTTATACTCTTCCATCATATGTTTATCATACAAATGAGGTAACTTTTGAAACGGATTTATTGCAATTAGAATATTTCCAGTGTAAGTCTGTCATGGTTTGAAAATAAGTTAGGATTTTAACACAACAATCACAGATCTTAACATAAAAAGGTTACCTACGTATATTTCATTGAGTTCATATCTAGTTCGTAAGTTCTGCAAGACTCCTGGCTCATGCAAATAGGATAGTTTTGTCATGTCATCAACTCCACCAGCTGGAGCCTCCATATCCTTTGGATATACATTTGATAGCTTGGCAACCACCTACAAAAATAACAATAAAAATGAATCTGCTGATACTAATCATTCAGTCAAAATAGATCATCATATATAGTTTAATTAGAATCATATACTTATCGTGGAAATAAGTAATTCTTTCTTCGTTTAATTTTGATGTACAATGGAATTCATTAATCCTACTCTACAAGCAAAATTCTAATAAGCCAAAAGCAAGCGTTTCCTCGCTACAACAATTTCTGATGATAGTTCGCCAAAGTAATACTGCAGACTGCAGAGCTAAAAGCACTTAAGAATTTGCACAGATGAAGTAATACTGAAATCAAGCTCGCACTTAACTGACATCAAGACAGTAGCACAATGGGTAGGCATTCAAATGTAATTCAAAGAAAAATTGATATACATCCATGTTTCCTGTTTAGGTTCTATGCAAGGAAAACAGCCACCAATCTCCATTATTACTATAAATATGACAACTCACTATAGCTTCTTGTGGTAATTATAAGTAAATGGGACTCCCACATCACGGATACTCTAAACAGTCATTAAGAGTAACATGAGAATAGTCTGCAAAATAAAATATGAACCACGACTGACCTTATGAACTACCACTGACATTTTTCAGGCTTTAAAGTATCGATCTCGGCTTATTGCCCAGTAATCTTTGTGACCGTCCCATCTATCCATGCATTCGGCCTGGATCTTAGACCCAGACATGTGGTACTAATATGACTATTCCACCGCCATTACTCTGTTGCACATAAAGATTGACCAATACAGTAATTAGTATATGTATACAGATGTACGCGCACATTTTTGTATAAAAGCCTGTCTGTTGAGCTCCATGACAGCAAACCGGAACTATTCTAGCAACACATATACTAAATTCTGGCAAGCATGGCATCTAATACAGTATATGCTTTGGAATGAACTTTCATCCAATCAAATAAGCCTACTCTCTTACTGTCTTACATCCCAAACATTATGTTCTGGTTAAATTTAATGAAAATACACAAATTCAATTTCTCGACTACAACCAAATTCTGCATTATCTACATCAGCATAGTAACTAAATTGCAGAAACACATTTCTCCCACAAAAAGAAAACCTTTGGTTTATTCTCACAACTCGAATTCACTGTTTCACATATCAATACAGTCACCATCTATATCGGTAACAATGCGAATTCTCTACCTACATAAATGAACTAAACAAACAGTAAATGCATTATCCATATCAGTCTCATTATCTTCATCGCTATTAACAACGAAATATGCAGAAAACACATTCTTCGCCACCTAAAAATCTCAGTTCCAATCAAAACTATTACCAAATACTAGACTTGAAATCATTGTTTCGCATATGAATACAGTCACAACATCTGGCATCATCATCCGTAACAATGCCATTTCTTTACTTACACAAATTAACCAACTAAAATACTATCGTCTCAACAAACAAAAAGCGCCGATTTCATCTGCTTCTTATTCTCACCTTCAGCTTTTCATTTAATAACGCTAATATTACGTTGTACATCTAACTGATGTCATTTTAATTGAAGTATATTAACACCCTCGCACCATTGAACTCACAATTACATCCGTATGATAACGCCTTTTCTTACTTTCAAAAAATCAACTTACTAAAACTAACTGCATTATATATTATTTATATATCCATATATACAAGTGCATCTCAACAATCATCAAAACATTACACACGTCAAATAAATTAACTAACTAAAAAGTAACTGCAATATTAGAAACGCGCGCGTCAAACAGCTTCATCTCCGTCTAATATATATATCCGCCTACAACGTTTGGCTCAAAAACGCTACACTCATATTAATTTCGCATTCAAACGTAAAGATTCACAAATTATAGCCCTGATTTATCAATCCGCACGTGATACAACGTACATATAATATCATCATGACGTAAATTAAACAAAAACGAATAGCGAAATAATTAAAATATGTTACCATTATCAAAACTTCAATCGAAACCCTAACAATTCTTCGCGTCAAAATCAAACCGCATTAGATAAACCTAATCATTTTCGTTCAAATTTTCTGAGATGATTCTAGAACGATCATCGTTTATTAAGCTGTGAAATCGGATATGTGTGTGTTTTTTTCTAGCAAATTTGACGTATTTATTGATTTTGTTGAAGAAAGGTATTTTTTGCATGCAAATTTGGGATTTCAGGTGGTGTACTGTGTGGATTAATATCTTTGTGCTGTAACAATTTTATTTATTATTTTTTTTTAAATTGTCATTTTTGTTGTTGCATGATCATCATTTTACCGTTCGATGTTAACAAGGTGACTAGAAAACGTAAAGGTAAAATAGTTAAAAGAATATACGAACAAAAATCAAAACTTGAAAATTTTATGTTTGAATAGCAAAAAGGGAATGTCACAATTACCATCAGATACAGGGGTGTTGATCCGTTCGGTTAATTTTTTTTTTAAAAATCAAATCGAACCGAAAAGCGAATTTAAATTGGGTTCGGTTTTCGTGACGGCCCGAAATCTCGAATAACCCGAATAATTATTACATAGATATTTAGCAAGAAAAAGTTATTTTAAGCATAAAATGTATTTTTTATATTATAAGAAAATTTTAATGGTCTTTTTATATAAAAAAATATAATATAAATTCGGTTTTCGATTCAAATTGTCAAACCCATATCTAACCCGAAAATCGAATTTGTAGTTCGATTCGGTACGGTTTTGACAAATTCGGTTAGGTTATTAGTTCGGTTCGATTGTTTTCGGTTCAGCTCGGTTCGGTTTCGGTTTTCGGCTTATTCGGTTTTTTTGGTTTTCTGCTCACCCTATTTTTATAAGGCCAATGAATGAGTTGAGCTAGAGAAGAAGCCCATAAGAGAAGCCCATACTGGCCCATCAGAAATTTAACTCTCTTGCTAAGTTTTTAATACAAATCTAGACTAGTTTTTAGCATGGTTCTAAAAGGCTCGCAAAAAAGGCCAATGCAAAGGCGCGAGGCGTGACCTTCCCATCGCCACGCAGATATACAAGGCTTGACATGAGATGAGGAGTGAAAAAACGTGATAAGACGCGATAAAACGTGATGCGTGGATGCTTTTTTGAATTCAATTTAGATAAAAATCGTATTTTTATATATGTAACATTCTCAATTTCAGGTCATTTTAACGACACCTATTATTCGTCTCACTCTTTATTTTAAGCGCGCGATACGCGTTACTTTTAATATTTACTTTGAAGCTAAATCGCGTAGACTATAAATAATCATTTAATGTAAACGGTCATCAAATAAATTAAGGTTTACGTCAAGCGATTGCCCAGTAATTATTAGGAGGATAATTATTGACTTTGCTCATTTTATTTTATTGGTCACGTAAATCGCTTACGTTTCGCAATAAAATGCATCTAGACACACCACGGAAGTACCTAGACTCACCTAGACTCAAACCAATACCATTTTAAAAGTCACTAACACAAAATTTAATCAAAACTTGTGTTAATGACACATGATTTCCGAGTATGGGCAAGTGAACCCACACCAAAATCGTCCTAAGTGATTTATGAGCTAGCAAAATCTCTTAACAATCTTTACAAGTACTATACAAACCATGGTTTCAATCAATGCATGTCCTAAAGGTCTACTAAGAAAATTATGACCATTGGGTAATGACCATATTTTCTTCCTTGGATCCATTCTTTCTAGCCGCGGTTAACAAGAATGAGCGCAACACAAACCAAAATTTCTCTAGCTAGCTAATCTTGTACAAACACATCATAAATTAAAGGATGGTACTTTAGGGTTTTAACCAAATACAAGGGGTAAGCAAACTAGAACTCTCAAAATCCACCATCTAGGGTTCGACTTGGTTTGCTTAGTGAACCAAGAAAGTTAACTAGCTTCTTATCCTATAAATAACATTCACTAGCTCACATAACACATTTCCAAAACATCTTATTTCTCTCTAAAAGCTAACAATTTCATTTATCCCTAATCCATTCGCATTGCATAAAAACCTGAACCCAATCGAACCCTTATTCATTCTAGGAACACGAAGAAGCCTTTAAGATCGAATATAAGGTTATTAAGGGAAGTCACAAACTAAGGAAGTGGGTTTATAAGTTTCAGAGTTTAAGTTATACACGTTTGGGTGTTACGAGTCGAGCTACTTCACAACTCACGAATCAAGAACACTAGGACCCTTTGTAAGTCGAACTAACTCGTTCATTTTCTTTTACTACGCTACTTCGTTATGAATTATACTTAGTCGTGATTGGTCGCGTAATTTTGTTAAACAACATAAAGAGAACAGCGAACTGCATGTTCTACCCATTCACAATGTTCATACGCACCCATATTGAACACTATAAAAAGCCTTGTGTAGTGGTATACGTGATCTAAAACATACGTTAATGATACGGTTAGACTAACGCACCGCGTAAAGAGCACTAGCTCCGAAGAACTTGCTGATCTTTACTTCGTTTAGATTCAATGAGATAAGTTCTATACATGATCAAGACTTTAACAAAACGTAACAACATGACTTGGAGTCACGTATAACGACATATCAAACGAATGCATTATGTACAAACGCTAAATAATGCTAAACTAATGTGTCGAGACCTAGAGATCAAGTTGTTGAACAAAGGGGCCAGGTTTTTTAAGCTAGGGCAGCTTATATGACTTAGTTGGACTTAATGAAACATAATGTCACTTGTTAGGACTTAATTGGAGTTAAAATGTGATTTTTACTAATTGAGGTACTAAGAGTGTTAATTTACAAACTAAGGGGTCAAAACTATCATTTACTAAATTTAACAAGTCTATGGACTGTTTCTGTCCCATTAAGGAGCCCATCTCAAGCCATAAGCTCACGATAAGCTTAAGGCAGCTTATTGATGAACCTATATAAGCAAAAGAGGCTTAAGGGACCTAAATTTAGTTAATGGACCTATATGGACCTAACTGAAACCTTTAAAATCCATTCGGACTCTTAATGGGCCTAACAGCCCATTAACGAGGGCTTATGTGCTTATTTGGATAAGCTGAACTGAAAACATATTTAATAAGCTTAATAAGGGTAGAAAATAAGCTAGGGATGCTTGATGGACCCTTTTTATTCAAGTCGGGTTAAGTTATTGGGCTCACAAGCCCAATAAGCTCGAAAAAGCCAAAATAAGCTCTCCCGAGCTTATTTTCAGCTTAACCAACTTAAACAAGCTTAATGAAGACAATTGTGCCTTTTTAAAACTAAATCGGACCTTTAAAACACTTATTGGACCTTAACGGGCCAAATAAGGCCCATTAAGTCAAAATAAGCTCGTTGAGCTTATTTATAAGCTAGGGCAGCTTATATGACTTATTTGGACTTAATAAAATATAATGTCTCTTGTTAGGACTTAATTGGAGTTAAAATGCGATTTTTACTAATTGAGGGACTAAGAGTGTCAATTTACAAACTAAGGGGTCAAAACTATCATTTACTAAATTTAACAAGTCTAGGGACTGTTTTTGTCAATTCTAGAAACTTAGGGTTGTTTCAAACCTATAAGGACCTAAAGTGTAACTTTGTAAAGTTAAAGGACTAAAAGTGTAATTAATGAAACTTAGGGGTTTACAATATAAATATGGTATAATTCATAACCCTAGGGGCTGTTTAGCAATTATAAGAAACTTGAGGATATTTGGTAATCGAAAGTGAACTTTATAAACACCTAACGATTCGAACAAATTATAATATATTCGAAGATCATTCGGTTTTGAACACCGGCTTAATAAATACAAATATTTATTAACAACACTTATACGTTTTCCAAGGGTCATCGTAAATTCAAATACAATAATCATGTGCACCACCACACAAGTGATAACAATATATATAAACTTATAATCGAATCTAGTTTATACATTGAGTCTTTAGCCTAAATTTGTAGACTAAGGTTTCGTTTGTTTTTTCAGAGGTTTTACCTCTTCATCTTCAAACCATGTCTGTAAAAGAAGAGGTGCATCTAAGCTCTTTATTTACAAAGAATAAGACCATTTGTTTTTTTTAGAAGAAGAGGGTTGGTGTTAGAAGAAGAGAGAAGAAGAGGGTTTGTATTAGAAGAAGAGAGAAGAAGAGGTTAGAAGTGAAAATTTTTGTCTTAATTTTTGAAGAGGTTAGAAGAGCTTTTTACCTCTTTTCTCTGCAAAAAAACAAACGAAAAAGCTCTTCCCGCTTCAGACAAAAAAGGTAAGAAGAGGTTAGAAAATGTGAAATTGAAAAAACAAACAAAGCCTCAATGTTTCTATTGGAGAAAAACAAATCAAAATTTGCTGTTCAAATTTGTCACCGCTAGTTAAAAGAAAAAAGAAAAAAAAACATTTGTCACCAAGTATAAACGGCTTTTAGACGTCATCTTAAAGTCAATAATATGTCAACA
>BQNB010033801.1:0-29639 GCA_026074375.1 Tanacetum coccineum | reverse complement strand
TATCCCCCTCGCGAGTTTATAAAACATTTGAAATATTAAAATGCGAGGCTATGAACTCACCTGAACAGTTATAGGGAAATTGATAGCAATGTATATGATATGAATAATAACAGCTTCGTCACAGGCAACCTGGGAATATATGTTAAGTCTTAGTTTGATTGAATATGTACTTTTTTAATATTGATGTTGATTTTTGATATAAATATTATCATAACACCGTTCGGGCCATCATAATTCAGAAGTCATTCAGTAAACGTTTGAGGAGCTAGGGCACTTTAAATCGTAAACCCAACAACCCAGTCAGAACGTAATACCAAGATGAAACTTCTTAATACGAAGCTCCCTAGTATTGTGGTACGATATGGATCCGGGACATGATTTTTGAAAGCACATCAATGATGAATGATATAATAGTTATAACATAAGCGGTTTTAAGCATTTTATTCAATATCTGAGAATGTTAAGCACGTCAAGCGTTAATTAAAGTTATGTTGGGTAATGTTTTGAATATGATTTTATACTTTTTCAAAATGTTACATTTTAGACCCTGGGGTTCTGGGAAATTGCAAATAGACCCCTGAGGTTTGCACTTTTACGACTTTGGTCCTTCAACTTTAAAAGATATACCAAGTAAACCTTGTACTTTGAAAAGTGACATAATAGACCCCTATAGTTATAACTTTGATAAAATGACATATTCAGCCCCTTTAGTTATAAGTTTCAGAAAGTTACGATATAGACCCCTTGCATGGATTATAATTACAAAACATGTCCAAATTGCCATGCAAGCTTATTTTAACATTTCAAAAGATATTTATAAGTTATAATAAACTAAAATATGAAGTTTTAACGCAACACAAGTTTAAAATAACGATTCGTTAAGCTAGGAAGCAAAACGGGTCATATTAGGGTTTCAAAACGTAAACGCGCGGGTTTTAAGTTCAAATTCCTTCATTAATCAATAAAGTGGTTATTTTAACATTAGTTAAGCATGCTAGGATAGATTATAACAATATTTAATCATTATAACATTTAGTTTTAAGAAAAACATAAAATTAGGGTTTCGGGTGTACGGTTTTGGATCAAAATGGAAAATGAGCATGAATTGAGTTATGAAACTTTAACAAGAGTATATTTAGGATCATATGAACATTATAAGGGTATAGTAGCTGAATTATAAAATTCAAAACTTGGGTTTGAGCTTCAATGATCAAAAATGGTGGAAATGGGTCATTTCGGGTAGTATTTCCACTCGTACGCCTTGTATCTTGTTCCCGGGGCTTCAATTCTTCAGGGCTTCACTTCTTGAACTTCTTTAATGATCCTAGGATCATAAGGGAGCAAAGGATTGCTGCCTATAAGGGTTATAGAGGAGGAGGTGTGGTGCAAGTTAGAATGAGCTATCTAAGGTCCTATTTATAGTAGTTTGAAGGCAAAGGAGTTAAGGAACACTTAGGATCTGTTCATGGACGTGTGGAGGGTCTAGTAGGTGATGTGTGGGAGCTATGGTGTGAGTTGTATGAGCTAGGATTGTAGATTATGGAGGTGGACACCTCCTATGCTTGCCACGGCTGAAGAGAGAAAAAGAGAGGCCATGTGCTCTCATTTTTAACCAAGAAATGGTCTAAGTAGGTGGGTAAGCTGCTTAAGGGTTTCTAGAAGAGGTTCACATAAGAATTTTGCACTTGGAATGGTTTAAAATGGGTCAAAATTGATGGTGAAGGGGTTCGGGCTGTTTTGGGGTTCGACTAGGGTTTCACAAGTTTTCAAGCTTTTATTTCGTGTGTACTTGATTAAGGATAGTTAATATATGTAGCCAAGGTCTGATATAGGAAGGATTAACAAAGATTAGCAATTGGTTTGGGTTAAAACGGATTAGAATTGAAGAAATGAGGTCACGGGTTTGATTAGGGCACGTTTAGGGTTTTCTTGACTTTCTTGGTTTATATTTTGCATACTCTTGATTAGGAATGATGGAATACAGATCCTAGAGCTTAAATAAAGTATTATCAATGAAGTTTGATCGTTGGTTTTAGTTAAAATGGGTTGAAATTGAAAGAATAAGCCGTAGCTTGGAATTAGGGTTCATATAAGGCTTTTAGGGTTTTCTAGCTTTGTAATTCTCGTACATTGTTGAAGCAAGGATGGTTAATGATGGATAAAGGTTTGTAAACTCATTTTATGGGTTTACAATGACTCTTGGTTGCTTACTTGAGAATGAGATGGTCTGAAAATGAGTAAACGGGTCAAAATCACAATTAGGGTACAATTAGGGTTTCCTGGATTTATTTCTTGTGTAATTGAAGTAGAATGATGAAATGATGATGGAATGATGTTTGAAAATGATTGATAATGTTATAAATTAAGTTATTAAAACTTATTTGAGAGTTGGTTTAGGTTTACAATGGATAAAAATGAAGAAACGTGTCATGGTTTAGAATCTAGCTTGGTTTTAGGGTTTAGGGTTTTGAATTAGGGTTTTGAGTGTAAATATGTGTGTGAAGGCTTATGAATAGAATAATTAGGGTTTACACATTGTAGAATGAGTATAGTAGCTTGTACATAAGTGGTGATGAAGAAATTGGAGGTAAAACGGCTATTTTAGAGATCATGCTTAATGACTTGTATATTGAGCTTTTAAGGACTTGTACCTTTCTTTGGATAGAATGTATATTCATATGAGATGTTATGATATTTGTACATATGCTTTAGTAGCTTGTACATTCACTTTAGATATTAATCTTTCATGGAATTAGGGTTTAGAGGTATATGATAACGGTTTAAAGCCCGTTTAGATATAACGTTGCGAATGGTACATTATAGGAATAATGTACTTTGTAATGATGATAGGATGATATTGACTTGACATGTTATGATGTTTGCTTGACATATATGAAGATAGGATTTCCCTAGATAGGTTGCGTGAGCTTGTCTACTTTAGTTATGACATACTAAGATATATAAGTAATGTAATAAAGCGAAAAATTTCCCATACAATTGTGATCATAGTAAAATAGATTTTGTATTTGATGAAAATTCTTAGATTTTTATATTATAAGAAGGTAAAGAACACAAATTAATCAAACAATACATAGACATATTGAAAGATTGAAGGGATAGATGAACTTTTCTTGATTAAAACATGAATTAAAGATTGTTACAATAGGGTTTTGAGACCCTAAAGACAGCCTAAAAAGCTTCCAAACTCGAATATAAAAGTTAGGGTTCGTCTCCCAAAACTATACTAACACTGTGTTCTCGAGTTCAAGTTTGAAGGGAAAAGAAAGGAAAAGAAAGAAAACTTGAGTAAATTTGTGTTCTTGAGTTTTCTTTAAGGAAGGAAAAGAAAGAAAATGAAAGAGAATTTTTAGTTAAAACTTTCCTCCCAAAAATGGGAGGAAATGGAAGGAAAGTCTCCTTTTATATGTCAAAAGACATAATTGTCCTTGCTTTTTTAACTTAAAACCTCTCAAACATGGGTAGTATTGTAATTGAATCAACTTTTTCCCTTTCTTTTCCTTCAACTCAAG
Source organism: Tanacetum coccineum (assembly GCA_026074375.1). NCBI lineage: Eukaryota > Viridiplantae > Streptophyta > Magnoliopsida > Asterales > Asteraceae > Tanacetum > Tanacetum coccineum. Next base: position 26,109 of record BQNB010033801.1, on the reverse strand, counting down.
AACACAAATATTTTTATTAACTACTTAAATTTTTCTTTCCTTTACCTTTCTTTTCTTTTCTTTTACTTTCTTTTCTAGTGGTTTAAAACTCGAGAACGCAGCGTAAAAGTTACACACTTAAAACCCTAAAATCGGTTTTGTATATATAGGAAAAGCGATGTGACAGCGTCGTGTTATAGTCGTGACATCGTCGCCACGTCGAATCTTCTAGAGCCACTTTAAGGTGGCTACGTCCTGACTCTGTCGTCAAATCTCTAACGTCGTCGCTTTATAAATCGTAACGCCGTCGCTTGTAATTCGCGACGCCGTCTCCAAGCTCTGTGTGCACAAATTCTTCAAAGGATTTGGTGTAGAGTCGTAATCTTGTATGTTTCTTCTCCAAATGAGCCCAAGTCACGTGTATTATCTCTAAATGACATCCAAGTGCTAAAAACACAAAAACAAACGATTAAGCACATAATCTGGGCATATTTTGCATGATTTAGGGGGTTAAATGACCCTGAAAAAGTGTATAAAATGACACCTCATCAATAAGATTAAACAAGAATTTAAAAGGGAATAAGAAAACAGAAGCTATCTAACACTAACCCACTATTGATTATTAACCCGTGTTCTTGTTAAATCTTGAAAAATGAAATGTTTTCTTGTCCTTGTGGTTGCGTCCGAATATAAAAAAGAAAGAGAGGTGATATGTGTGTTATTATTTCAAAAACATGCATAAGTATGTGTTTTAGGTGGAGAAAAATCTCTAAAGTACCATACATGGACTCATATGTAAAAAAAGTTGCCACTTGGTTCCATCTTGTCTCATACCAACCGGCCTGGGATCCTACAAGTGGCTCGGGTGTCTTATTTTTGTGCCGGGTTCTTCTAAAAACTCCAATCTCGCTAAGTAAAATGGTCCTGGGTTTAGTAGTATTTTTATGCGTTTAAAATCATTTTTCCAATAATCTAGAGTATTTACTTGACACCCTTTTCTAATTTAAATCTCCCAAAATTCATTTAAAACGTTATCGGTCATGTCAAGACCGAAAACACGAATTTCGTTTAAACTCAACCGAACCTTTCCCATCATTTTTAAAAGTGTTCCAACTTTCAAAATATGACTTGACATTTTTGACTTGCCCAAAGTTTTCACTTTAACAACAGTTACAATCTTTTACCGAATTTCACAAAAAACATCCATTTTCTGATAACTTTCAATTCACACCTCAACGTTTCACGTTTTATCCAACGTTTCACCAACTTATAAAGTATTACATTAAATAAGTTTATTTCAAACCACCCAAAACTCATAAAACTATTTTTTAAATTTACTGTCGTGCTGGTACGCGCTGCGTGATGATTTCTGCTCAACGCGAGATAACTTCTCGGAAAGCACCAAATGACCACATAACCATTCTAAAATGGAAATACGAATCTAAAATGATTCTCTTATTGATTCTATGGACTTCCCAATCCCAGTTAACCGTAAACCATTTTTACGCTAAATAGGTCAATCGAAGTCAACTTTTTTGGTTTCCTCCAGAAAACCTACAAAATCAAAGACTCTGATATATATAATCATAATATTTTATAATACTTAACCCAGGAATAGTCTAACCCCCTTAAAGGAATTTTGACCTCGAAATTCAACTCGAATCCTCAATCACCATCATCCATAAGGAAGTTCCATTCCCTAACTCGATACACTGGCCCTCTAACAAAAATGTCTCTTTCAAGCGGGATTTATTTCGCATTTCCTCCTCCAATTCCCCTAAAGACTAGTTGTAAAATTTAGTTCATTTTTTACATTTTAGGATTCTATTAGTTTTCTTCCACTACCAACTGATATTTCTCCTATTATCCCTCGGTTTACTAGTCAATCCTTAATCTCTAAGTTACATGGTTTAGTCGGGCATCCGAGTACGATCTGGATCTCGACATAGCATCAAAACTCTAATACTCTTGACAATACCAAATTGTCTCAGTTGTTCTAGTCTATGCGACCAATACTAAAAGGGTATATTCCTCACATAACATATCTTATGTTTTACTTGAGCAACACTGTTAACAGTTCACCTAATGATGTCTACTCAAACTCTTTTTTCCCAAACAAACTCTACTTGGCTAAGCACCTTATGTTCTTCCTTACTAGGAAGGTTATAATACCGATTCTAAAAATTTCTATTTTTTCATTCTAACCGAAATGGTAGGGTTTCAGTTTCTCTCACTTATTATCGCATCAACATCACCGTGGGTCCATTACGGTGTTCCGCTTAGTACTTATCCTACTATATTTATGCAAAGTCGAGCGACCTGATTACGTTCCAATCTCACGAATAACGCATGTTAACTATGCTCACAAGCACTGGGCATATCTATCTATCCAAGACAAAACGAGAATACTACTAACCATTACCTTTTTCAAAATTTTAGTATAAATTTTCTTCCTACTAACATAACTATGGCTTTGACTAAAGCCAACTACTGATTGATACCAATTAGTTCGCGTCTAACACTACTCTAAATTATCAGGCTCTTATCCCACACTAACTAATGCTACTCAGTTTAGTGTTATACAAAAATTCAAACCAATCTCATACCATCTACCACTCCCTATGATCCCTCTCCTGCTCTAAGGCAGTAACACGACCTCTCATCTTCTGTAACTCATGCTGCAAGGTGGCATGCTGCACTAACATGCCATGGAATCAGTCTAAGGTTATTTTGGGTGTCAACATGCCTGCCTAGGCCTCTAATGCCCGCCCGGGCCTCCATAAAGCTCTAAACATCACGGAAATCCTCTCCTGTTCAAGCTCTAGACTCTTAAACCTGTACCTCTATGAGAAAATCTTGTCTCTAACCACTCCTGACCTAATGTATAGATCTCTCACATCCTTATCAATACCTGCAAATAGAGTGGGTGACATTGTGTCTAAACGCTGAGTGTGGTCATGGAGTATACTCCTATGAGACTCTAACTGTGCCCCCACCTCTATAAACCGGTCCTCATCAACAAAGATGGTGGAGGTCAGGGTAGCCACTGGTGAAACTATAGGTGATGGGACGGTCAATGATATCATGGGTGATGGAATAGGTGAACAGAGGCGAAAGTGCTGGAGAGAAACAGGAAGTGAACCGAGCCCACTCCGGGTGATGGCTGTGTCTGAGCGGGTGGTTGCGGATGGTGGATTATATTTGGAACATCAATGTAAAGCTATATCGTCCTCTAGTTTTCCATTGTTGTGAGAGTGGTTGCCTAAGTGCCGACACTTTCTTGGTCTCTCTAGGAATCTGGTACAGTCCAATGAACCCTGTCCTACACTCAAATGTGACTGTACACCCGATCCCTCCTTCTACCGCTAACTCTCTACGCCTCAACGCAACATTAACCCAATTCTATGGCTTACCCACAACTGTCTCCACAACGGGCTGCCCGTGCTGCACCCTTAGGTACATAGCCTCTCCTCAATTCCCTTAAGCCCAAGACCCTCCTCATCTAAGCTACGGCCCTGATCACCTAAACTCTGATCCTCATCATCTAACCTATGACCCCCATCATCTAACCTATAACCCTCATCATCTAACCAATGACCCTCATCCTCATTAGTATCCTCCTCCTCTATCTCATCCTCCTCACTATCAGTATCTAATATGATCTCAGATGTACCCTGGTACCTCTTCTGTTTTGGAAAGGCAAGAGATGATGATGAAAGATGGTGTCTTGTAAAGAGGTCTATTCTCTTACGAAATCTGAATCGACAAAAGCCATCACCTTTATCACTCTGGCCAATATGACAGGGGACATTAACGGGCTGAGCACGAGCCACGGTCATACGCGCAGTCCTATGGTGAAAGGATGCAAAAAGTAGTTGTCGAGTAGGGATGAAAACATGGTGAGTGATGATTAAGGTGATAGTGGGCAGTGAAATCCCCCCCTCTTCTGAAAAAGCTGATGAGGGATGATATCAGCTCCTTATACTAAGGCTTAACAACCACAAACTCCTCGCCCACAAGGTGTATCCTAGAATCTAATAACTGACTGACTGTAACTCCTCTGCCTCAGAGGGTGCCTCCTCTGGCTCTAACGTAGTATCAACTAACCTGGCCTGCCTAACCGCTACATAGGGGTCATCTAGTACAGGAATGGGCACTCGAGAGCTCTGAGCTCTTGTCAAACCTGGGTGGAAAATCTCTGGGCAACTAATCACTGGTGACATCTGTGATCAACACGATAAAGTTTATAAATATCTCATAAAATATTATTATACAAATTACGGCATCAATATGCTTAATTATTACAAACTCATTATAGCGTTCGAAATTAGACGTTCTGTACCGTATATACATATTATATTATATATATATATATAATTTTATATTATATCATATATATATTTACTATATTATATATATTATATAATTATATATATTAATATATATATTCATATGGACATTAGTTATATATATATTACATATGTACATATATATATACATATGTACTTATATATTTATACTATATATGTATATATACATATTTATGTATACATAATAGATATATTTAGATACATATTATATATTATATTGATACATATTATATATATAGATACATATAGTATTTATTATTATATATATATATATATATATATATATATATATATATATATATTATACTCTCTGCATATATATACATATGTTTAAATTATATACTATATATGTATGTGTGGTGTGTGTGTGTTTATATAATCTTTATATATATTATATATATATCCCGACTAAACAAACTAAACACAGACAAGTTTGTTACCAAATCGGGGCACTTGTGGTTATTCCTAGTAGCACATAATTCACAAAAGCATTCCCTTAATTCATGTCGCTACCTGCGATGATTCCACTAAAACTCTTAAGGCAACATTCACTACTCTAAGGCAAGCACGGCTAACACCAATCAATCAACATCGCTATTACGTGTTAATTCAATGGCTCGACACAAATATATCTAAGAGCATGAAATCCTAAAATCAATATGCTCTCGAACTCAACATTCGCAAGTGTTCTTATCATTTCACATCCTATCATTTTCAGGTGGTCTCATTTCTCTTACATCCCTTCCCTCCTCTAACATAACTTTTAGAAAACTAACCCCATCATTTCATAGTCCTTCATGAATTAAGCATAGTTGACCAGGCTATGCGTAATTTAGGAAATACCATAAACTGCTTGGGCTAGTTAACTTTCATCATGTTTGAGATTTTATGAAAACTCTAGTTTGGTTATAGTTGCGTTTTTATAAAAATTTCCTTTTTATAAAAACCAGCATTCTCTATAACCTGTCTTTGATACCAATCTGTCACACCCCATTAGCAGCGAAAATACGGGAATGCGACATAATGATTTACATTGCACAAGATATAAGATCATACCATACATTTGTTTACCAAAGATTATTTACAAAAAGTTTATGAGTTCGCAAAACCTTGGAAAATGTAAACAATTGAGTTCAAATAAATTTAATTTGTCCTAACTTTGAGTCTCCAATAGTCCTTAGTTATCTTTGTTAACAATGCACCTGAAAATGATACTCAAAAACGTCAACAATAATGTTGGTGAGCTCGTAGGTTTTGACTCAAAACCCAGTCGTTGTGCCAATATCTCATACAGTTGGACAATTGTGCTATATGACAGTGAATATATACAAACCAACCCTATGACTTAGCATCCCTGCTAATCATGTACCAAGACCTAGCATCCCCGCTAGTCTCATTACCATCGCGCTACCAACGCTCTTAGGGTCGCAACCCCGATGACATACCACACCTAAAGCCTACCAGCTGGAGCAAATTAGGGTGAAGAACACAACACTTGCCATGCCAAACATAGTACATGCAAGTAGATCACATTACACATATTTACATAGCAGTCATAAGCACATGTATTATTTCTAAAAACAAAAAACCATGTTATTGCAAGTCAATAATCCAGTTCAAATCACATTTGAGTATCATTTCCCCCAACAAAAAACAGTAAAAAGTGGGGCTACGAGAACTCACCTCAATAGCAACAGATAGCAACCGCACAAATCACAATAAGCAACGCACAAATAATCTCAACGCACGCTCAGCAGTACCCGGGCCTTGGACTAACTTATTTTACTCAATAATGTTTGCACAAAGATTATTTATTGTACAAGCGTTCGTCTTTTACTCACACGAAATCCTCATCTATTTCACAAAACTTTATCCTTATTTCCAATTAGTACTCCGCTTTACAAAACTTTATCCCAAAAAAAAACCTAGTTGTGTGGTGGTTCGACTAAACGACTCAATGCACTTGGGCTAGGGCGACATCGACACGAATTAATCAGAACATAGCCAATAATGAAATGAAGACAACTGGCCAAATGGCCCAAGAAAATCTGACGAGAAATGAGTGAGAGTTCAAAGATCAAAAAAAACGAATAGCTTCTTAAAGTAGATACGTAATATATGTACGTATATACATAGATATTTTATATGTGTGTACTTATATATATATATAATATATATATTATATATTATATATATATATTTATATATATATATATATATATAATAATACAAATACTTGATAATACAAATTTGATACAAATTAGTTTTTTCTTTTATTTCGTCTTTTTATCGGGCTGAGCGGAATAAGTATAAAGAAAATCCTATCGTCTTATTATATTTTGGGATTAAATCGTTTAATCTCATCACTTTATGCTTACAAAAGTCACTTTTTGTCTTTTTGTCGGTTGCACAAGTATTCATTTCAAAACATTTTCTAAGTGTTTCATTTTCCACAAAATTTTGACATGACCCGTTCGTTTATAAAAGATTTCCAAGGTTTTCAAACCTTATATTTCAATGACTTTTATGAGTTTCCTACTAAGTCCTAGCTTCTCAAAGCGTTTAACCAAGCAATGTTCATAACCAATCGCGTTGACCACTTTTCATTTTTGTAAGTTTTTATAAATCCATTCATCCGTTTTAGTTATCCAACAATCAAATTTTCCGTTATTAGACCCGAAAGCCCAAATGTCAACTCACTACCATTTGACAAATCCCACATAGTTATTTTAGCTTCTAGTTGAGTCCATTAGTCCTTTCTATTCGTCATTTGGCCTCATGGCCCATTAAAGAAATTTATTTAGTCTATAAATTTTCAAATCAATACATATTTTCTTTATTGGCTGAAGCCTAAACTTAAGCCCAATACCATGAAAATATATAAGTCCATATAATAATTCAAATGGACCAAAGTCCATTAAACCATAAGCCCATTATATAAGCCAAAACCGACAAAACCATAAGCCCAATATATAAGCCGAATTCAATAAGCTATAAGCTTGCATATACAAGCCAAAAATAATAAGCCATAAGCACACAATATAAGCTAAAATCTAATAAGATATAAGCTCGCATAGACAAGCCAAAAGTAATAAGCCATAAGCTCATAATATAAGACGAAATCTAATAAGCTATAAGCTCGAATATATGAGCCGAAAACAATAAGTCATAAGCCACATAAGCTATAAGCCGAAAATAAGTCAAAAATCAAATGGGCCGAGCCCTTTCGCTTGTTGGGCCGAGTTTAGCACGAGTCCATCTCGTGGGTCGGTTAGGCCGAGCCCAAACCAACGCAACCCAAAACCAAATAAGCCTAAAAGTATATAAATAAGCCTCAAATGAGCTTATTTTTAAGCAAACTTCGAAAATAAGCCCTTAAATAAGCGTTAGAATTCAAAATAAATTCACCACTAAAACCAAAATTTAAAAGTGACTATTCCTTGTTCTTTTTCTTTGATTTCGAAGAACATAAAACACCTTTTACCATTCGTTTTGTTTTCAAAATCAATTTCAAACGATCAACTTGGTACAAACTCTAGTGTTGAGATACTATGGAAACACATAAGTACAAACTTAAAACAAAATTTAAAAAAACTTACAATCTTGATGTTCTTGGTTCGGTTTTGACGCAAATAAATAAACCCCAAATCGCACTTCTACAACCCGAAGCAATCTAACACTAACCCATTATTGATTATTAACCCGTGTTCTTGTTAAATCTTGAAAAATGAAATGTTTTCTTGTCTTTGTGGTTGCGTCTGAATATAAGAGAGAAAGAGAGGTGATATGTGTTTTTTTTATTTCAAAAACATGCATAAGTGTGTGTTTTAGGTGGAGACAAAGCCTAAATGTACCATACATGGACCATATGAGCTAAAAAAAAGTGCCACCTTGTTCCCTCTTGTCTCATCCAATCGGCCATGGATCCTAAGTGGCTCGAGGTGTCTCGTTTTTATGTCGGGTTCTCTAAAAACTCAATTTTCGCTAAGTAAAAATGTTACCCGGGTTTAGTTAGTATTTTTATTGCGTTTAAAATTATTTTTCCAATAATCTAGAGTATTTACTTAACACCCTTTTCTAATTTAAATCTTCCAAAATTCATTTAAAACGTTGTCGGTCACGTCAAGACCAAAAACTTGAATTTTCGTTTAAACTCAACCGAACCTTTCCCAACATTTTTAGAAGTGTTCCAACTTTCAAAATACGACTTGACATTTTTTTCCCAAAGTATTCACTTTAACGACCGTTATAGTCTTTTACCGAATTTCACAAAAACACCCGTTTTCAGATAACTTTCAATTCACACATCAACGTTTCACGTTTTATCCAACATTTCACCAACTTATAAAGTATTACATTAAATAAGTTTATTTCAAACCACCCAAAACTCATAAAACTCATTTTCAAATTTATTGTCGTGCCGGTACGCGCTGCGTGACGATTTCTGCTAAACGCGGGATAACTTCCCGGAAAGCACCGAATGACCATATAACCATTCTAAAACGGAAATACGAATCTAAAATGATTCTCTTACGATTTCTATGACTCTCCCAAAAACCAGTTAAACCGTAACCATTTTTACATAAAATAGGTCAACCGAAGTCAACTTTTGGCTTTCTTTAAGAAAACCACCAAATCAAAAGATCTGATATATTTAATTATTAATTTATTATAATAATTAAACCCAGGAAGAGTTACCGGTTATCACAAGAAGCATTATCACTATAATAAGAAGAGTTAAGAGTTAGCTCATTTGATGATTGAGCCATGAGACAAGTTTCATCGTTAGTTTTGTCTTCGACGTCATTTTCGCTATTGCTCCAAGAACCTCCAATGAAGGCCTTTTGATCTTTGTTGCGAGTTGGTTTTGGACAATCGCTAATGAGATGATTTAGATTACCGCATCTAAAGCAGTTCTGATCACCCTTTCCTTTCTTCTCATCCCTTTGTCAGAATGACTTCTTTTCTTCTCTTGGTTGCCTAACAAATTTACCCTTTCTTCTAAAGAACTTTTTAAAGTTCCTTACGGCCATAGCATATTCTTCATCATCACTTCCGGATGTCGAAGTTTCATCATCACTATTACTCTTTCTTGTTTTAAGGTAATGGACATTAACTATTGACCTTTTTGTTTTTATATTTCTGGAATTTTTCCATGACAACTTAATTGTACTTTTTCGATTGCGATAAGTGGTCTAGAGCTAGTGATGACAAATCTGATTCTTCAATCGCCGTGACCTTTGCTCTCCATTTAGGATGTAGAGCCCTAAGAAACTTCCTAACATAGTTCTTGCTAGAGAAACCTTCATCAAGAGCTTTAAGACTAGTAATAATAGTGTTAAATCTAGCAAAACCGCTATCAATAGATTCTTCTTCAAGGATAGTAAATTGTTCATATTGTTGAACAAGAAGATCAATTTTATTATCCTTTACTTGGCTATTACCTTGATGTGTGATTAACAACGATTGCCAAATATCTTTAGCCGTTTTACACATAAAAATTCTTTCGTATTCCTTTTTAGGTAAAGCATTATAAAGAACCATTTTAGCTTTATTATATTTGGTAAGTTTCTTTTTAAGATCGTTGGATTGTTCTTCAAAAGGAACAACCTCTAAAACTTGAGTAACTTCATTTTTGGCAATCGGTGGAAAATCACCATTCAAGATAATATGCCAAAGATCTAAATCTTTTGCTTTCACATAAGTTTCAAATCTATTTTTCCAATATATAAAATGATCACTTTCAAAAAGAGGTGGTCTTTGCATAGATTTCCCTTCTAGATATTTATCCGAATCCATAGATCAATTCAAGCTTTAATGTACAATATACGTTAAAGATCTTGGGTGACCTTGGCTTCTGATACCAATTGTGGAAACTAGAATGGGGTTGAATAGTTTTTATCATTTTGAAATTAAAACTTAGATTGTCGACTTATGTGAACTCAAGAGATATACACAAGTGTATATGATAGCGATGCAATAAGTAAGTAACCAATCTACGAAATATAAACAAGTAAAGATAATAAAGATCAAACCGATGACATAATGATTTATAGTGGTTTGGATACGAAGCTCCTTTTCACCCTACTCCACTCCCTAAGTACCTAACTTGGGAGTTATCTTTACTATGTCAACAAGCTCCTTTTAGATGGAGAAAACCGTACACGTCGCTTACACTTTTTCCGGTACTAAGCTAAATACCGAGTTCTACTTCGAGATAGAACCAATCTAACACACTATGTATTTTATGGCCTAAATACTTACCTATCATACACATATGATACACACAATACACAATACAAGATATACAAGATGAATGATTTATACAAATAACGTGATGAACAAACTGAAAAAATATTAAACACTTGAATCTTGATGTCTTCTTGAGTGTTCTTCACTAAAAAGTAGAATGAGTTGATCACTTGTAATGGATTATGTAAAAGTATAATGATTAAAGGGATTATAAAGATAAAAAAGATTTTTGTGTTAGCTATTTTAAAGGTTGTAGAAAAGTGAAGACTTAAAGGTTGATTTTTATAGGCAAACCTTTGAAATTCAAATATTGATGTCCAAACAGCTGGAAGTTGGACCCAAGGATCCCCCAAAGCCTGGGATCGTCCTTGTTATGGTGGATTGACGTCGAGGGAGCTTAGGAACAACAATTTTCTAGTTCATTTTATAATTAACCCCAAATCTATACAAAATATTGTTTTGTACTTATTAAAAATAGTTTAATAGATTCTTCTAGAAGAAAATATTTGTAACACCCCTAAAATACGTACACAGCGGAATACTACATTTGGGGTGCTACTTCACCATACAATCACACAAGTCATAACAAACAACTATAAAAGAGAGGTTTGTTAAATAAATTTCATTTATTTCGTTTGAAAAGAATCAGAGTACAAATGTCCCAAAACTATCATAGAAAATTTAATTCCACAACTCACATTACGACTTCATTTCTAAAATATTTCTATTATTTTTTTTGACACACGTTCACCAAGTCACCATCCTTGATATATGCGTTCCGTCCCATCTAATCCATCTTCAATACTAATTCATCCAAATACGTATATATAATATATGAGGAATGCTACACTCACACCTTTTTTACATAAAAAAATCCACACCCACATGTGGCAATCACTCCCAATAATTAACTTACACATGTGGGTGTGGATTTTTTTATGTAAAAAAGGTATGAGTGTAGCATTCCTCATAATATATATAATATATATATAAGGATTTATTAATAATAATATAGAGAGTAAGTATTCCGAAAGGGTTTAAAGAAAATCGCTCTTAACCAAAGCGACTTCAAAAACCTCTCGGGACATTTCATCGACGAGACGTGAATTGAATTCGAGTTAACGTTTGTAATCGGGATTTTGAAAGGATTATGATTTTTGATTTGGTTTCTACTTTCTACAAATTTAATGCAAAAACAAGCAAAGAAAGGCAATAATTCCAAGCTAATATAAACAACAAGGCACATATTCAAGCTAGCACGAATTAAATACGAAAAATGTTAACTTGTATGATGTACAACTTTTATTAAGTTATCGATTACTAAATTAATGCTTAATTTTTCTTACGACTTTTGCCCGCTCGAGTAACAAAACCCAATAATCTAAGTAATATAAACATTACTAATCAATATTTCCTAACTCGTAATAATGAAATACCCATAAAACTTCACTGTTATTTTTGAAAGTAAAAGATATTTAATAAAAACTAAATTTATAAAAAACTTACCGGTTCATGCGAAACTTTAGATCAAGATATAACTCAAAATCATTAAGCAATCATTGACTCATAATTAATGTATCCTAAACATGACAAAAGTAAAAATAATTATAATACACTAACCAATTAAAATAAAAAACAAAACCACCCTTCATAAAATGTTAAACGTAATGGTTGTGACTTGTGACTATGCTTAATACATTAAAAGACAATCATTAACATTAAATGAAATCAATGACGAAAAATGAGAAACAAAATTAATAAAAGTAGTGGCTGGTGTTGTGTCACGTTTAAAGAAAAGATATGAAAAAAAAACATATCAACAAAATAGCACATAACATAAAAATGAAAGCGGCGCTCGTCTCTTCTTGAAACAAAATTGAACCAATCTTTTTATTAAATAATTTTGAGAGTACAATGCTTGGAAGGGTAACAATGCTTCTAACGAAGCTTAAAACAGAGAATTTATCCTAATTGCAGTATAGAAAAATGCTGAAAAAAAATATATGAGATGATATCTTCTTTGAATGAAATCCTCCCCTATTTATAGGGGAGTCTTGTACACTATGTGAGGTAAGACCATCAATGCCTTCAATGCTTTCTATAATTGATTATGGAAGGTCATAACTTTTGTCAACCAATCTTGAAATGGCTTATTTATTGCTTTGACCGCTATTTTTGGCTCATATTTTATGATAAAGATGAAGATGAAGCAGGTAATGATCGTTAGATGTTAGGACTAACGATTATAAGTCTCCAAGTATGCTTCTTCTTGGGCCGATTTTCTTCATAATTTGCGCCGGTCTTGGCCCATTAATTTTGAGCTAGGAATGGCCCACTTTGCAAAATGTCTTCAGCTTCGGTTTTTTCTCGCTCTTTTCAATCTCGTGCTCGGTTTTGTGTATTTTGGCTTCGTTTTTGTCTTTTTGTGTATATCCGTTACCTGTACATTCAATAACACCAAACAAGCATATATTTGGCATTTTATGTCCATTTTTGGTTATTTAAGCTCGTTTTATTAAGGAAAAGGTATGTGTATTTAAGCACATACCAAATCCCCTCATACTAAACTATTGTTGTATCCTCATTGTTAATTACAAGTTGGTATGCTAATGCTACTCATATTTGCAATTTGTGTAAAACTTCTCATCCCGGCATATATATAATAAGGTGTGTGTGCTCAATTTGAGTTTGACCATCCAATCCACATTTTAGATAGTTATAACCTTTCCAAGCTTCGCGTTTCTCTTTTGGATCAATGAATTCAAAGGTGAGATTGCCCCGTGTAATGACTTTCTTCTCGGCCGATCCCAACCTTGTCAGCTAAGTGGCCAGGCTTTTGACACCTCACAGAGAATCCAACACCAAAAACTCCCGGTAATTCACTTGGCAAGTTTATAACTCAAAGCAAGCTAATTTCTTCAAGATTAAGACATTGTAGGTAAGTTAATTCCTTTAGAGTGACTTTCTTCTCAGAACCTCCTGACCTCATCGGCCAAGTGCCCAGGCTTTTGACACCCCGCAGAGAATACTGATCAGAATTAACAAACTTCCGGTTTCAAAATTTTGTAGGGATTAACAAATTTAAGCTCAAAAGAATGTTTAAATTTTAGAAAAAGTCATTTTCCCTTTATTTATTAAGCAACATATACTAGCAACATTATTATATTTTTCACATCATTTTAATTTTTTTTCCATTTTTTTCATCATCTTTTTTTTTGGAACATTTATATTTATACTGTATACAGGGAAAATTTCTTTTTAGAAAATTATAACATATTTTGATCAAAAACTCTTATTTATCAATTCATCGATAAAGCTTTTTACTCTAAAAATGTTGATCTTAACGGACTTTTAAGAGTGATAAAACTCTAACTTGTCTTTCAAAAAGAGCACGTATAATTAGTCATTTTAGAAGCTACTGGGAGAAAAAGCCACAAATTACACTTATGAGCTTTTAAGATTTCCAACTAATCCTTGCTTAGCATTCCAACTTATATTTAACTCTATCATTTCTCGTTCTTCGCAAATTTAAAATCTTTAATAAAAAGATCCGCGAATGCTTAGCCAAATAAAATAAAGCTTTGCATATTTAAAGTCATTTATGGAAACTTGCAAAATCTTGGCCTTTTGAGCTAGAAGTCGCATTTTAAAGCTTCTTGTATAAAAGACTAGCAAAAGCTTATGCATTATTTACGGTTAAGGGAATAAGCTAGAGCTCAACACGCTCGGTCAGGTCAAAAATTATTCTTATTCTCACCAGCGGAAAGTCAACATTTGTGATAAACACTTATTTTATTTTTGCAAAATTTTTAAATTTTGGCCTAAAATCACATTTTTTTGTATTTTCTTGGTAAAACGGGGTTACGCGAAAGACATAGACAAATGCAAGTGGGATCAAATCGATAGATTCCCCCTCATACTAGAATGATACATTGTCCTCAATGTGTGGGGGTTGCCGATCCCCTCATACTAATTCCAAAGTATATTCCTAATATAAAAGGGAATCTCACGTAAACATAAAGCCGTTTATTAATTATGCCAAAGATTAAACCTTAGTCAATAAGATCAAGGATATAGAATTCCCAAAAATAGCATGCAAAGGGATGAAGACTGAGTGAGCGTTGGAGAAAACTACGAGCATGAGAGTCTTCATAGTCCGAGGAATCCTGCCAATCATCACAGACAACAAAAACATAAAATTGGAATAGGCGAGCCCCCTCACGTCACACTTATTAGAAAATAGAAAGAAGACAGAAACACGGGTTACCTCCCGAGAAGCGCTTTGTTTTTATTGACCGAGTCACGAGCTTGATTCAACTCTGAATTTAATTGTCCATGGGGAAGGTTTGGAGATTTGGGACAACCATGGGTGGTATGTCCCCTCCAAAGTAATGTTTCGGCATGTGACCGTTAACCTTGAAGTTGGGTCCGTTGGTTGAAGATAACTCAATGGTACCATAAGGGAAAACTTGGGCAACGGTGAATGGTCTGGTCCAACGGGTCTTAAGCTTGCCCGAGAAAATCTTTAATCAAGAATTAAAGAGAAGGACTCGATCACCAACGTTGAAAACGCGGTTCTTGATTTTGGAGTCGTGAATCTTCTTCGTTTTCTCTTTGTAGATTAAAGAGTTCTCATAGGCTTGATCACGAAGTTCATTAAGTTCATTCATTTGAACTTTCCGGTGATCACCCGCGGTCTTAAGGTCGAAATTACAATGCTTCAAGGCCCAATATGCCTTATGTTCAAGTTCGATAGGAAGATGACAAGCCTTTCCGTACACAAGCTTATAAGGAGTGCACCCGATGGGTGTCTTAAATGCGGTACGGAAGGCCCATAATGCGTCATCTAACTTATCGGACCAAGAAGCACGGTTTTCACCAACAGTTCTTTCTAGGATACGTTTCAAACCACGATTTGAAACCTCCACTTGTCCACTCGTTTGTGGATGATACGCGGTAGAAAGTCGGTGGGTTACCCCATATTTAAGCATGACCTTTGCAAATTGGTCATTGCAAAAATGAGTACCGCGATCACTAATGATAGCACGAGGAGTTCCAAAATGGGCGAAGAGAGATTTTAAGAACTTGCAAACAACTCAGGCGTCATTAGTGGGAAGCGCTTTTTCTTCAACCCATTTTAACAAGCAGTTAACGGCCACGAGAATGTGCTTGTTCCCTCGTGAAGACAGGAACGGGCCCTTAAAGTCGATGCCCCATATGTTAAAGATCTCGCAAACTTGAATTATGTTTTGAGGCATCTCGTCATGCTACGAGATTTTTCCTTGACGTTGACAAGCGTCACACCGTGTGACCAAGTCATGGGCATCTTAATAAATCATAGGCCAATAGAAGCCAGAATCAAAGACTTTCTTAGCGGTGTAGTTAGCACCATGTTATCCCCCGATGGGTCCATTGTGGCAAGCCGTGAGGATATTAACGGCTTCTTGGCCGTATACACACCGTCTAATCACTTGATCCACACAAATCCTAAACAAGTAGGGGTCATCCCAAAAATAATGTTTAACATCCTTAAAGAATTTCTTTTTCTGTTGGGACGACATCCCTTTTACAATAAAGCTACCCGCATGGTAGTTTGCAATATTGGCAAACCATGGGGTGTTCGAATCACCACAAAAAGTGACCATCTTAAGTGTCTCGAGAGGAAATGTTTCGGTAATTTCCTTTTTCTCGGGATTACTTTGGGGGTTCTCTAGTCTAGACAAGTGGTCGGCCGCTAGATTCTTCGCTCCTTTTTTGTCACGGATTTCGACATCAAATTCTTGGAGGAGAAGAATCCAACGGAGCAATCTCGGTTTAGCATCTTGCTTAGCGAGCAGATACTTGAGAGTTGAGTGGTCAGTATACACTATGGTCTTCGACAAGACTAGATAAGGTCGGAATTTCTCAAAAGCACACACCATGGCTAATAATTCTTTTTCCGTCGTGGTGTAATGAGCTTGGGCTTCGGTCATAGTCTTTATCGCATAGTGTATTGGTTGAAAATGTTTGTTCTTTTATTGCCCCAGGATTGCCCCAACCGCAAAGTCACTAGTATCACACATAATTTCAAAGGGCAAGTCCCAATCGGGGGCAACTAATATTGGAGCTTCGGTTAGTTTCTTCTTAAGGGTATCAAATGCTTCTCGACATTCGGTCGAGAAAATGAATGGAGTCTCTTTTTCAAGAAGATGAGTCATTGGCCGGGCGATTTTAGAAAAATCTTGAATAAATCGTCGATAAAACCAGGCATGACCTAGAAAACTCCGAATTTCTTTGACGGACGTGGGAGGAGGTAATTTTGCAATAACATCAACTTTTGCCTTATCAACCTCAATCCCAGATTTTGAAATCTTGTGGTCGAGGACAATGCCCTCTTTGACCATGAAGTGGCATGGTATGTGCCTAAATACACATACCTTTGACCTTTAAAATCAGACTTAAATGACCAAAAACATACAAAAAATACATTGTATTTGTATGTTTTTACTTATATTGTGCAGGAAACGGATATCCGACAAAAGGACAAAAAATCAAGAAAAAACAGACAAAACCAAGCACGGAATGGAAAAGCGTGGAAAAGCCAAAGTCATAAAGTCAAATTAAAGCCAAGTCAAAGTCAACCAAAGTCAACCCCGACAAAAGTCACAGTCAAGGCCGAAGCCGAAAAATGAAGAAATACTTAATGGGCCACCCGTACCAATCTAATGGGCCTAGGCAGCCCATTAAGTTACTACATGAAGACGAAATGGGCCAAAATCAAATACAAAGGTCCATAATCCCTTTTTGAGTACTCGGCCCAAAAAGATTCTAAAAGCCCAAGTCACTTAACAGCCCAAACCATAGGCTGTTAAGATTGTTAGCTCACAGGGACGATGCATGCAATAACCTTTATCACAATAAGGGGCCTTACTTGACAACTCTCCAAAGTCTTATCAAGATACAAGGACTGAATTTGCAAATAATGCATACACTTTGATGGACTTGTCTTGCCCTTTCACCAAAACTTCACCAGTTAAACAACACAACCAAATTTGTATACTATTCATTATCTCTTCACACACGAATTGTGTGTCCTTACCCTGCAACTAGAGTCCAAAACCCTTCTCACCACTCCAAAATATCACCCCACCTTATCCCACCACACATAACTACAAAAGACACCTTGGCAATCCTTAAAAGCCCTATTCAACTAAGGAAAATGCCAAATAATGGATGGACAAGATCATATAACTTTGGGACTACTCAAGATAGATGGCAGAGATCAACTTTGCGCTTACTCTCACACAACAAACACACCCTCAGCAAAGAAACACATACAACTGGAAGACCTAGAACATTCATTAGCTTAATATATATATATAATATATATATATATATATATATATATATATATATATATATATATAAAATATATATAATATATATATATATATATATAATAAAAGTCATTTGGTAAGCTTAAGGTGTACCTAGTTACTTAGCCCTTTTTATAGCTTTTATCTTTTTTAGCTTATTTACTTTATGTATTTCAATCCTTCCTTGTAATGTTTTAAAATTAATGAAATTTAAGTTGGGTCCTTAATTCTGTTTTCAACATTTTACGTTAAAATTTTATGTTCTAAAAAAGCTCAACTATAAGCGCTTATAAGTTTTTTCATTAAACCAATCCTATAACCTGTTTTCAAAAACAGAAAGAATTGACTTACAATTATAAAAAGTGTTAAGAAAAATCATAAAAAACCCCAACCCTGTGAAATTACCATAGCATTTGGATGAGAAGCTAGCAAGGGACAGGCTATATAGACCTCACTAAGCATGTCTTTTAGTGCGCAAAACACAAGCTAGAGCTTTGTAGAACCCTTAATTTTATGTTGCCGTCCCTGTTTTGGGACAGCAAGGGCCTTTGTAAGGTTTTTCCATTATCTAACTTTTTGCTTATTCTAACTACTGTTTCATTTGCTCATTTAATGCTTATTTTTTGATTTTTAACATTGCTTATTTATGTGTTCTATAGCTATTTGAAATTAGTTTATTGCTTATTTTGTCTTGTGGGTCTGTCTGTCACACACCCCGTACAAATCATGTCCAATACTCTTAACAGGACACTTTCTAATCTAATGGTGCTTATTACGCTTAATTTGGTGGCTTATTATCCCTGTGCTGTATTGCTCGCTTATTTTGCTATTATTTTTTGTTCTTATTATCTGTCTTTTAACTTTCGTACTGTTCACACACAACATTGTGAAACCGCTAAAAAATGGTTTATAAACAACAACTACACACAGGGGTGTTTAGGCACAAAGTGCGCAACAAGGTAATCACTTAGGGTAAATAGACCCTTTTGGGCATCACAATATGTCTTTCTTTTACCTAGGTCGTCAGCTAAAAATTTAAGTTGTTACTGAATTGTTATTACCAAATGCGTTGGATTACAGATGTTCCCGAGAAAAACTTTAAGAGTGTTTTACAGTATCTCCAAAGCTTTTATCATTTGATCTTTAATACACACCTTCGGCTTTCTCATTACAAAATATCTACAAGTCCCAGGCACCAAGTGCTTATTTGGTTAAGGGGTTTTTAAGCTCGTTTTGATCTTGTTTTAGTGTCATTCTTAGTGTCAAAAAATCTCATTCCTGTAATTTATCTTATTTGGTTTTACTTTAGTCTTAGTCACACAAAAACCTGTCAAACTTTGATAAGTTGTTTTTCATGTTTCTAAAATTGCCACTCATACAAACCACTCACCCTGTTTTTATTCAAATTCAATTTCTCATAAAAGTTATAATTATCGTTTTTCGAACATGACACACGTTTAAGCATAAGCTCACTTGGGTGTAGTACTTCGCAATTTCTGTTTTCTAACTTGCTTTTTCCCTTTTTCCCATGTAAACCCTTAATTTTCCTGTCTGACTTATTTGTAAGGCTGATGAATAGCCTACATTTTTACATTCTTTACACAACGGCGACACGGATAAAAAATCATAAACACACCCATATCAGTACACAGTGCTGACCGGGTAGAACAGCGATAGATTTTCAGAAGCCCTTTAGTGGACTTACTTGTTCTTTTCCAAATTACAATACATTCACAATTACTTTCTTTTGCAGCTTTAGAAAGCCCCTAAGAATGCGACTATAAGCTAGTGCAAGAAGCCCCTATTCCCAAATTAGGCGAGTCACTTCTAAGTGGTTTTCTTTTTTAAGCCTTAAAGTTCCCCCACTTTTTAGAAGCCGTTGGTCGTGGTACAAAGAGATTTTTTATTAGGCTCAGATCTTTTTATTTACAGCTTATCAGATGATTTCCCTCCGTTTGAATTTCTAAATTTCATGATAAATTATGTTCTTAAGTACTATATTAAGAATTGTGCCTTGAGTATCTGCCTTTTGCTTATATCTTATATTTTCAGTTGTGCTTATTTGCCTTTTATAGCCCAAGCAGACTTCAGTGTTTAACTCGCAGTACTCCATAACATAAAATTTATGTACTGAAAAACTGCTGACGGTTTATTTTAAATGCTCATAAGTTCTGGCTTATTATAATTGTTCTTATTCGCTTGCTAAATTTTTACGTTCCTATTTTCTTTTAAAGGTTGTCTTTGTGTTGTGAGATACCATGTTTGCTTATCTTGCTTTGTTATTTGCTTATTCTTGCTCTTTTTAAGCCTTAGATTTTTTTGCCATTTGTTTCTAAGTTTAAAAATAGGCATTTTTGTCTTTCACATATGCTTATTTTGGTGCTTAATTTAGACCTTATATAAAAAGTGCCTTTTGGAAAAGTATTTCTTCTCATTTTGAGCTTATTTAATTAAAAAGTTGTAAAAAAATGCAAAAATATCAAATGCCTTGGGATACTGGGAAGCCCCCACCACGTTGCAGCCTAAGGCTACCGAACCCTACCCGGCACCTCACAACCACCATCAACCAAGCATTTTAACACCACACCCCCTCACTACCGTAACACTACACCCTTAGGGATTTTTTTTCGTTAGACCTTAACCTTGCAAAAATCAATTCCTATATCAACACTTTTTGAGCCCATTTTCTTTTTATAATTAAAGATATAAGTGCCGTTAGCTTATAATAAGCTTTTCTATAAGCTTATTTGATATAACGCTGGTATCACCAGTTATGTATTATTTGAAATAGTCTGGTATCACCCAACTTATATTCTTTTAATCTTATCCTAGGTTTTTTTTACACACACCACATATGAGGACTTTTATTTGCTATAATATTGTTCATTTTGCAAATTTTTAATACCTTATTTTACTAACCTTATTTATTTATCTACATTTTATCCCGTAGAATAAATTTTAGAAAGTACTTTAAAAAAAAATGTCAAATTATTTTAAAAAAATATAAAAAATATTTTTTTATTTTGTAAGTTATAGAAAAATATTTTTAGTTTACAAGTTATAAAAATAATTTCTATTATTTTTAACCACTTTTTAGATCTTAAACTTAAATTTTTTCCACTTTTTAGCTTTATTAAAAAAATTAGATTTAATTAAATAACTTTTATTATAAAAAAAAGTTAAAAAACTTAGTTTATCTTCCCTTGAGTTTTTTTAAACACTTTTTTAGACCTTTTATTTATAATAGATGATAGACATCATTTTTTGGAATTTTTATGAGCTTTTAATTTGCTAACCTTTTCAGAATTTTAAAAAATAGATTTAAAATTAGTTTTAAATTAATAAAAAATTATTAAAAAGCCAAAAAAAATGTAAATCCTTTTTTTAGATCTTTTTTTATCATTTTTAAAGTTTAGAAAGACGAAGGATCAGCGCTCCAGACTAACATTTGCATTATTTTAACATTAATTACATGGCTACCATTTTTGCCTTAGATGATTTTTAGGGGCGGTCCTCTTGTTTTAAGATTCTTCTTTCCTCGTTCTGCATATTATTTAGCATTCAACTATATTTGTTTCCCTTAATTGTTCTTTAAGCTTTTGCCCTTAATTAATTCCTATAGTTTTAGATAACCAAATCAAATCCTGTTCCACATCAAGCAATATCAATTACCAAAACAACCTCTCCCTCCGGTCTTTCAATTGCATTTCCATTCCTCGTTGGGGACAACGACCCGGGACACTCACATTGTATACTCACCGGATTACTATAATTGTGATTTTTTAATTCTTATCTATCTTATTCCTCTTTATTTATTATATTTATAAAAAGTATATTATATATTAGTCTTATACATATATAATCATAACTTATATATATATACATATATATACTCTACGAATATATATATATAACCTATATATATATACATATAATATAGTATATATATATATATATACTACATATACAAATCTATACTATATATATACATATATAATATATATACATATATATTATAATATATACAGTATATATATATATATATACTATATATGTATATGTATATATATTATATGTATATAATATATATATGTATATATATATAGTATAATATATAATATGTATATATATCATTATAATATATATTTATATATATATATGTATATCAATAATATACTTCTAAATAAATCACATATAAGATAAGGAATCAAAAAATCACAATTATAGTAATCCGGGAGTATGATTCCCGGGTCGTTTCCCCAACGAGGAATGCAATTGAAAGCCGAGAGTTGTTTTGGGAATTGATGCTTGAATGGAACAGGATTATGATTGGTTATCTAAAACTATAGGAAAATTAAGGCAAAACTTAAAAACAATTAAGGGAAGACAAATTTTTGACTAAAAATGCAATACGGGAATCTTAAACGGGACCTAAAAATCAACTAAGGCAAAAATTAGCCCTAAAAATGCAAATTTAGCTTCTAAACCTCTAAAATGATAAAAAAAAATCTAAAAAGGATTTACATTTTTTTGGCTTTTTAATAATTTTTTATTAATTAAAAACTAATTTAATCTATTTAAAATTCTAGAAAATAGCAAATTAAATCCTAAAAATTCCAAAAAATGATTCTCTACTCTATAAAAGTCTAAAAAGTGATAAAAACTCAGAAAACTATTTTTAACTATTTTTTATAATAAAATTCTATTTAATTAAACTAATTTAAAAAGCTAAAAATGGAAATTTAAGATCTAAAAGTGGTAAAAATAATTTTAAAACTTGTAAACCTAAAAATATTTATTCTAAAACTAAAAACTATTTTTTATATTTTTTAAAATTAATTTACCATTTTTAAATTACTTTCTAAAAATTTAATCTACGAAAAATGATAAAAAGTAGTAAATAAGTATTAAAAATTCTGAAAAAATCAGCAAAAGTCCTAAATGATGTGAAAAACCTAGGAAAAATAAGCTGGTGATACCAGCTTATCAAATAAGCTGGTGATACCAGCTTATCAAATAAGCTTAGAAAAGCTTATTATAAGCTACGGCTTATAAAAAGAAAATGGGCTCAAAAAGGTGATATAGGAATTGATTTTGCAAGGTCTAACGAAAAAATCCCAAGGGTGTTAGTGGTAGTGAGTGTGGTGTTAAAATGCTTGGTTGATGGTGGTTGAGGTCCGGGGTTCGAGCTTA
The DNA here is from genome assembly GCA_026074375.1 of Tanacetum coccineum. Lineage (NCBI taxonomy): Eukaryota > Viridiplantae > Streptophyta > Magnoliopsida > Asterales > Asteraceae > Tanacetum > Tanacetum coccineum. Next base: position 2,960 of record BQNB010033801.1, on the reverse strand, counting down.
GGCTCACTTGGGGCTTCCCAGTATCCCAAGCATTTTTATTTTTGCAATTTTTTAACAACTTTTTAAATAAGCTCAAAATAAGAAACTTTTGCAAAGGCACTTTTTATATAAGCCTAAATTAAGCACACAAATAAGCAATGAAAGACAAAAATGCCTATTTTTAAACTTAAGAAACAAATGGCAAAAAAGCTAGGCTTAAAAAGAGCAAATAAGCAAATAACAAAGCAAGATAAGCAAACACATATCTCAAGACAACCTTAAAAAGAAAATAGGAACAAAATTTAGCAAATAAGAACAATTATATAAGCCAGAAATGAGCATTTAAAACTCAGCAGTACTAACTTTTAAGTTGGTACTGCTAGTTAAACACTTAAGTCTGCTTGGCTAATAAAAGGCAAATAAGCACAATGAAATAAGAAATAAGCAAAGGCAGATACTCAACCACATCTAATAAGTACTTAAGAACAAAATTTATCAAGAAATTCAAACAGGAAAACACTAATAAGCTAAATAAGCACTTGAGCCAAAAACATCATACAAACGGCTAAAGGGGAACTTTAAGGCTTAAAAATAAACCACTTAGAAGAACCTTATGGGAATAGGGCTTGCACTAGCTTATAGTCTATCCTAAGGGCTTTCTAAAGCTGCAAAGAAATTGTAATTTGAAAAACAAATAAGCCACTAAAAGGGCTTATGAAATCTGCTGTCACAGTCAGCATGTACTGAATTGGGTTTTTTTTAAAGAAAAATGTGGCTATCTCAGCCTACAAATAAGCTGGAAATTAAGGTTTAACATGAAAAGCAAGTAAAAACAAATTGAGTACTACCACAAATGAGCTTATGCTTAAACTTTTCATGTTCTAAAAACAAATTAAACTATCTGAGAATTGAATTTGAAAAAGGGGCAATTTTAAACTTGAAAAACACTTATCAAAGTTTGACAGGTTTGACTAAGACTAAAGTAAACCAAAAGATACTTACAGTAATGTATTTTGACACTAAGAATGACACTAAAACAAGACTCAAAAACTAGCTTAAAACCCCTTAACCAAATAAGCACTTGTGGACTGATTTTGAAAGCTCAGTTTTAAAGATCAAATTATAAAAGCTTGAAAACACACTTTAAGACCTAACAACTTTTGAAAACAGATTCATAACAACTTAAATATGCTAGTAAAAGAAAGCCAAGTGACCCAAATGGTCTTTTACCTAATATTACCCACTTTGGCACTTTGTGCCAAACACCCCTTTAGTTTTTATAAACCAATTTTTTAGCTGATTCACAATGATTTAAACCAAGAAATTAAAAGACAGATAATAAGCAACAAATATAAAGCAATAATAAGCACAATACAGCACAGGAATAAGCACCAAATTAAGCAATAAGCACATAAGCATATAAAGGGCAGTAAAGGACAGATTTAAGGAAACAACATACCTACAAGACAAATAAGCAATAAACTAATTCAAATAAGCATAAAGAACATAAATAAAAATGAAAAAGCATAAATAAGCCTTAAATAAGAAAATGAATAGTAGATAAGCAAAAGTTAAGAAAAGGGAAACTTACAAAGGCCTTTGCTCAAAACAGGGCAAATAAAGGGTCTACAAGCTCTAGCTTGTCAAAAAGACAAGCTAGTGAGGTTTATAAGCTCTTCCCTTGCTAGCTTATCATCCAAATGTTATGGTAATTTAAGGGTGGGGTTTTTGTGATTTTTCTTAACACTTTTTTTATTTAAGTCATTCTTTTTATGAAAACAGGTTATAGGATTGGTTTAATTAAAACTTATAAGAGCTTATAGTGAGCTTTTTAGAACATAAATTTAACTTAAAACTTGAAAACAGAATTAAGACCCAAACTTAAAATTTCATTAATTTTAAAACATTACAAGGAAGATTGAAATACTTTAAACTAAATAACCTGAAAAATAAAAGCTAGAAAAAGACTAAGTAACTTCGTGCCCCCGAGGCTTATAAATGACCTATATATATTAAGATAATGAAGGTTCTAGGTCTTCTAGCTGTGTGTGTTTCTTTGCTGAGGGTGTGTTTGTTGTGTGAGTGTAAACCAAAGTTGATCTCAACCCTTGAATGAATCTCAGCCCTTGAGTGGTGGTGATGTTTTGTCTTATGGTGAAAAGTTTTGGCAGTTTGTTATAAGTTAAAACACACGCAGGGTATGTGAGGGGGATAATGAACAGTGTACGCGCCATTTTTAAAAGTTCTTGATGTTGGAAAAAATGGTCCCTCCAAGTGTATGTCTTTATTACACTGCAAGTCCTTGTGGTGTTCATCTTTGGTCCTTGAAGTTTATAAATGTTTGTACCGTTAGTCCTTAAAGGACTAACGGTGTAAGGGATAAAAGGATAACACAGTTAAGTGGCTTGGGTTTGGTTTTGGGCCTTGTTGGGCCTGTTTTGGTTTTATATATAAAAAGGAGTTTGGGCCGGGTAAAGTATAAAAGGATTGGGCTTTTTCGGGTTTAATAAAAGGGTTTGTATAAGTGGGCTGACCCGGGCCCATTAGGTGGGTACGGGTGGGCCCACTTTTGGCAATTTAGGTTTTCGGGTTTAGTTTTTGATGCTCTTTCCAAATCCACTGGGGTTGACTTTGACTTTTTGACTTGGCTTTGATTTTGACTTCTCTTTACGCTCTTTCCGTTCTCTTGCTTGGTTTTGTCGTTTTTGGCTTCGATTTCTTTGTCCTTTTCTTAGATATCCATTTCCTGCATAATACAAATGTAAAACATACAAATACAATGTATTTTTGGTACGTTTTTAGTCACTTAAGTTCGATTTTAGTAGTCAAAGGTATGTGTAATTAAACACAGACCAGGAGGCCATATAGAATGGTAACTCATGGGTGTCTGTACCATAAACAACACAAGAGAATGGTACTTCAGTTACAAAGATGTCAGTACCTGTAACTGCTAAAGAAAAGACCAACAAGAAGAATGATGT
>BQNB010033800.1:40173-52042 GCA_026074375.1 Tanacetum coccineum | reverse complement strand
TTATGAACTGATTAAAGCTTGATTTGTTTACTATATGATTTGAGATCATTAAATTCCTATATATGAAAACTGTAAGTTTTGAATACACTATTTGTTTTACTTTGGACACAAGTGCTTTCAAATTGTATGTTATCCAGATATTTGCCTGAATATTAGTGCCTAAATTACCACACTGCCATCTAAGTCCCCTTTATATCATGAACCGTTAATTGCTATTGTAGTAAGCGTGAATGTTGTGGATAGATCTATCGGTACTGACAATCCCTGTCTGGGCTGTGGTTTCTAGATAACCATTGACGCATTTAACATTTGAGGTATCTTTGGGGTGTTTACCAGAACACCCTGCATTTTTTTAGGGCAGACATTTTGCATTGATTGCATTACTAGTTTAGGTTTCGAGATCATGAGCTTAGTGCAATAATATATATTAGTTTTTGGGACTTGGTGAATTTGTTTCTCTTGTCTACACTACTTGAACCTTGTGGTCCACTACGGAGCATTACTTGATCTATTGAATCACTACTTGGATTTCAGAAATAATACTTTGAAAATATTGTAACGCTTCTTTCTTACTGAAATATTTCTTGAATTATTTCAATACTTCTTTTACTTAAACCTATGAATTCACCAACATTATTGTTGATGTTTTTGCATGTATTTTCTCAGGTTATTATATTGCTAGCTGAGCATTGGGAGCATTCGAGTCGCGCGGATACAAATATATTTTTGAAGGCTTTACAATTTGAGTACCATTAAATAAATGTTTTGATAATGTTTTCTAATACATTACAAGTAGGACCTGTTGTAACTCTAATATTTTATAAAAAATTATTGAATGGTTGACTTTTCAAAACGTCTCACTTAGAGTCATTTTCTGTAACTTGTATTTTATGCTATGAAGTAGCACCCCAAGTGGTATTCCGCAGTGTTGTTGTGATTTTGGGGGTGTTACATTGGTGTCTAGTAAACTTGCAACAATGACAAAAACTTGAGTGAAATTAAACTTAAGCATGAGAAGGAGGATGAATTTGTGGTGGTGGTGGTAAAGGTGGTGCATGAATGTAGGCATTGGATGGATTATTGTGTGAATCAAGAATGGTAGAAATGTTGTGGAGTTGGTTAATCGTTTGATCTCTTAAGGGATTGTAAGATGGTGGTGAAGGAGATTGTAAGTAGACTCTTGGAGGAAGAGGAGGTGAGTTATTTTGGGAAGGAGGTGATGATTTTGGAGTTGATGTTTTGCGTTTTCATACTTGTCTAACCAACATCCTTGGTTTTCTATAGAAGTTGGAATGGTGGTTTGAGCAAGACATTGATAAAGAAGAAGAGAGATTTGAAGGAGATGAAGATGGTGGTGAAGTATGAAAGTTGAGTGATTAAATAATGAGAATGATTGGATAAAGTGGCAAAGCATGGTTTAGGAAGAAGAGAATGCCAAATATGGTTTAGCAATCTGGGAAATGACAGCTTGAGGATGTAGCTAGGAGGGTCAAGATACAGAAAAAAAGATAAACTCAAAAATTTTCTTTCCCTCCTGGTGGCGGTCCCAAATATATTGGGGGGCGTCGGTATAAAGGGGCCGTTTTCTGGAGACAGGAAGATTTTTAGTTTTCTCTTTTTCTTAAGTCTAGTGATTTCGGCTTCTACTAATATTTAAGAATCAACTAGTTCAAACAATAATATGTAGTTCTATTCTAACATACAAATCATTTAGCAAGTATTAGCATTTCATCTCATGTCATAATCATAAAATTTGCTAGTCATAAAAAGATGATAGAATGTAGAAGATTATCCAAGTCAAATGCAAATTAAAATTTGCCACTCCTAGTCCTAATAATAGAGAAATATAATGTATTAAACACGAGAGATGATAATAATAATAATAATAATAATAATAATAATAATAATAGTGTCATAGTAGTTGTGTCAACATGTTCATTTTCGTTTTCCACCCATCATGTTCTTGAGAGCTTGTCCAATTGACCTTAACCCTTCCCGGTGAGCATCTCTTTGTTGAGTTTGACAATTAATAGACTTTAGAGACATTATTTGACGAGGAAGAAATGTTTTGAGACGGAGAGGAAGGATTGGGATGAAAAGATTCGTCATCATTTTCCTCGATGGAATCATCCAATGGATGAGATGACGATGGATGATTTAGAGTGGAGGAGGAGGAGGAGGAGCTAGCATTTGACTCACGAGGTCTTTTCTTGCCCCGATCCGCTCGTGTCTTTCGCTCGTAATGAGGAGCGAGCGGATGCATGGCTCGATCATGTGAGAGATAATGATCAAAGGCTAGCTCAGGAGAGACGGACACGACATGTTTGAATAACCTAGTCAAGAGCATTCCATAAGGCAAGAGTTCCTTTGGTTTGAATCGAGTCTTTTCCATTCTTTTGAGAATGAAAAATGCTAGGTTATAAGGAGTGGATGTCTCAATGCAATAAAGCATGTGACAAAGACAAGCGGAGACATGATCCCTATGTCCTCCTAGACAAATGGCGTTTTCACGAATAATATCAACCCAAGGTTTCATATGAGTTTGAATCTCTCGGGTTAAAATTTCGTTTTCACCTACGACAATGGTTTTCTTATTTTTGGTACGAGTCTCTTGACCTTGTCGAGGAACTTGAATAAGAGACTTAATGACTCTTGGAGACGGAGGTTTGGTTTTATAAAGACCTCTACTTGGAACACTTACTGACAAATGGTCAAGAGACCACATTTCGGTGTTAGAGGCTTGACCTTTGAATGGGATTTTCAAAATTTGACCAAATTCCTCAAGAGTGAGGGAGAATGACTTATTTTGAATGACGAAGTTGACAACAAATTGACCCTCAGGATTATAGGTAAAAGTGAGTTGACAGTAAAACTCAAGAACAAAGCGAGGTACAATTTGTTCGTTAATGTCTAACAAACAATCAAAGCCGATTGACTCAAACTTAGCACGAATATGACTCATATTTTCAAAGTTTGGACTTACAACCCTTGACTCAAGATCAATCATTCTCTTCTAGTTCAAAGGATTCTCCTGATGCTGGATTCAAACCATCAGGGGAGGAGGAAAAGAAGGATGCTAAAGATCCAGAGAATGAAGATAGTGGGGTGCCAAATATAGAGGAGACAAGAGTTAACCAGAAGGATAAAAGTGTTAACAGTACTAACAACATTAATACTGTTAGTTCAACTGTTAATACTGCTAGCATAGAAGATAATGTTGTTGCTGAGAGTATAGTTTATGGATGTGATGATAAGAATATAGTTTATAGATGTGATGATGATCCAAACATGCCTAATTTAGAAGAGATTATCTGATATCAGATGATGTACATGTTTGGATCTCGGACATATTTGATTTTTGAAGAAAATGGCTCGTTTTGGATTTATTAAATATGTAGTTATGAAGACAATTGTTTATTACTTATTTGAATTTGAAGTGGAGTTTTTCATACGCGTGTTCTTATCATATCTTAAAGAGTGTGTTACACTTTAAAGATAACTTGTTTGTGTTTACAATGTTGTGATGAAGACTTGACGAATCTAGCAAAGGTGTGTGATCTAACTTATGGTGCTGAATGCTCACATTTACTATCACTTTGGTTATGTGTCTCATAGAAGATGAGGTTTTTATCAAGAGGTTGCGATCTACTTATACTTTGGTCTTGGTATAAGTTTGGAGTCACATGGATAGTACAAGACATAAGACACAAGTTTGGGTTATTCTACTTCTACATCAAGTTCGTTATACTTATTTTTCTTCATCGGTAATCATTACATAGAGCCTACAGAATTTGAAGATTCAAGAAATGGTTAACATATGGGTTTCAAGGGAAGCTTATTGTTAAAATATTTAACCATTTACATGTGACATTGAGGTGAAGGTTATTTTACTACGGGTGCTAGTATTCATTAATACACTACTAGTGTGAGTTTTTCTACTACTCAAGTTCATTTTTCTTATTGTGCTTAATGGTGGGTAATTTAATGAGTTAGAAGGCTTGGATTAGAAGTGTGATATTGTTTTGTAGTGGTCAAGATCAAAGTTGCATTCAAAGGAGCTAACTTATACGGAGTTTCTAACAAAGTATGTCTGGAATGCGCCAAAAAGAATATGGATGCTTAGGAAGCAAGGAAGACCGATTGGACGAATTCATAGTGTTCCTATATCAACAGGAGACGCGTACTATTATAGGATGCTGCTAAACAGTGCAAAAGGATGTAGAACACACGATGAGATAAAAAAAGGTCAACGGTGTTGTTTATCCTACTTACAAAGAAGCCTGCTACGCATCGGGCCTTTTAGAATACGATAAGGAGTATGTTGATAGTATTAAAGATGTCACGCATTAGGTGCCTGCTGAACATCTTCGTGAGCTATTTGTTACATTGCTATCACAAAAGGAGCTAACCATACCTTTGACAGTGTTAATACAAATAATGCTTAAAAATGTTATTTATATTTTTCGACTTCTGTACGTTTTAAAGATGACAAATTGTAAGAACATTCACGATAAAAATAAACGTTTACATGTTATTAATCGTAAACTTCCATTTCGATATAAATCACTTAAGGTATGGATAAACAAATCATTAAACACGATTAGTGATCAAGAAAATATTTTTTCTTTTTAATCATCACATTTCTACAAAACTATTTTTTATAAAAATACACAAAATAGTTTTATTAATAAAAATAATGTTTTATTTAAAAACATGAAATTTGAATTCAGATTTCCCCCCAAAACAGAATACAACATACCAAGATCAACCTTCCCCACAAAAAGACAAAAATCTGAGCGTCAGTCCAGGGGCGACCCCCTAAGTGGCTAGGCAGCCCCCAGATATATCTGGGACTGCCAGGACCGCCACCAGATGACTGTTGGATTTTCCTGGCTATAAATACTGCACTATTCTTAGCAGAAAAACAGACCTCTTTGCACGAATTTTTCAGTCATCTTTCAATCTCTAAAAACCTTCTTTCTCTTACTAAATCTCTTGATCACTAAAATTGTTTAATCTTGTTTCAAATGATCAAATCTTATCTTCTACCTTATTCCTTCTTTAACCAAGTGGAAGATAAGAACACTCGTATTCGCCAAGAAACGAAGTGTTATAGATTCGTAATTTCTCTTCTCTTCTTCTAAGATACAAAACTCTATTTTGATTATCTTGTGTGATTGTGTTAATCAGATAGTGTGTAAATCCGATATTGTAAATCTTGTGATTGAGTAGTGCTTGTGTAGTGGTAGATTGGTTCTAGCTAAGATTATGACTCGACATTTAGCTTAGTGTCGGAAAATAACATAAGCGACGTGTAAACGATTTTCTCCGCCTGAAGAGAGCTTGTTGACATAGTGAAATATCAAGTCGGATACTCGGGGAATGGAGTAGGGTGAAGAAGAGCTTTGTAGCCGAACCACTATAAATCTTGATGTCTTGGTTTGATCGTTCTTTCCCTTATCTCTTTATATCGTTTGTGTTTCTCATATATTATTTGTGTGGTTATTACAAGTAGATAGTTATTTTGATTAGTTCATATTGTTGATTGGTTAAGCATATATTCGAATCTAAGAATTTTATAAGTAAAATTTTAAAATGCTAAGTAACCTATAAACTATTCAACCCCTTCCCCTTCAAGTTTCTACAATTGGTATCAGAGCCGAGGTCACTCAAGATTTTTAAAATATACTGTATTTTAAAGCTTGTATCGATCTGTGGATTCCGACAAATATCTAGAAGGGCAATCCATGCAAAGACCACCACTCTTTGAAAGTGACAGTTTTATTTATTGGAAAAATAGATTCGAAACATATGTTAAATCAAAAGATCTTGATCTTTGGCATGTTATTACTAATGGTGATTTTCAACCTATTGAACAAAATCCAGAAACCAAACTAGATGAGGTTATCCCTTTTGAAAAACAAAGTGATGATCTTAAAAAGAGGCTTGCGAAAAATAATGAAGCCAAAATGGTTATTTACAATGCTTTGCCAAGAAAAGAATATGAAAGAATTTTCATGTGTAATACGGCAAAAGAAATTTGGAAAACTTTGTTAATCACCCATCAAGGTAATAACCAAGTCAAAGATAACAAGATTGACCTTTTGGTACAACAATATGAACAATTCGTCATTTCTGAAGACGAATCTATAAATAGTGCTTTTGCTAGATTTAATACTATTATTACTAGTCTAAAAGCTCTTGATGAAGGTTACTATAGCAAGAACTATGTTAGAAAGTTTCTTAGGGCTCTACATCCCAAATGGAGAGCGAAGGTCACGGAAATTGAAGAGTCGAAAGACTTAACATCACTAACCCTTGATGAACTCATTGGAAATCTAAAAGTCCATGAGATGATCATCAAGAAAGATTCCAAAATAGTCAAAGCTAAAGGAGAAAGAAAATCTCTTGCTTTAAAGGCTAAGAAGGAATCTAGTGATGAGGAGCGTTCGACTTTCGGAAGTGAAGACGAAGAGTACGTCATGGCAGTTAGAGACTTCAAGAAGTTCTTTAAGAGAAGAGGTAGGTTCGTAAGACAACCCATAAACGAAAAAAAGACATTTTAAAGAAGCCGAGACGACAAAAACGGCAAAAGTGAAAGGAAATGTTTTAGATTCGGAGACCCAAATCATCTTATTGGAGAATGCCCAAAACCACCGAAAGACAAGAACCAAAGAGCCTTCGTCGGAGGTTCTTGGAGTGATAGCGGTGAAGAAGATGATGAAAAGGCTAAAGACGAAACGTGTCTCGTGGCTCAAGCATCAAATGTGGTATGTTTCGATTCTTATTACTTTAGTGATGAAAATTCAATAATAGATGATTTTACTTTACATAATGAATAGGATAAACTTTGCAAGATGAGTTTAAAAATAATCACCAAGAATAAACAACTAAAAGCTATTAGAAATAGCTTAGAAATTGAGCTAGTGAATTAAAATTAAAATAGTCTACACTCGAGAAAAACAAGAGAGTTGATCTCGATTGTACAAATTGTCAATCACTTAAAATTGACAACGAAAAACTTAAAGAGGAAGCTTTTAAGCTAACTAAATTTGAAAAGAGTACACACTGCTTAAATGAAATGTTAAGCAATCAAAAACCCTCCGAAGATAAATTAGGTTTAGGGTTTAACTCATTTGAAGCATCAACTAGTAAGTCTAAAGAAATAAAATTTGTGAAATCTCAAAAAGAAACGTCCTCTGGTAGCGGTCCCCCAAATATTAAGGGCGGCTCCCATAAAGAACAGACGGCCCCCAAAGTAATTAAGGGACCGTTTGTATGTTCACCAGATTCTAAAAAATCCGTTTCTTTTCAAAAATTCATTTTGGGTCCTAGACCAAAACATATAATGGTAAACAATGTTAAAATTCTCATTGCTAGTGATAATGAAGTTAAACAATTTTATAAACCATCGTCAAAATCCGAAGTTGGATTTTATAAACCAAATTTTAGGTCAAAAACTCCACCACCTAGAAGAGTCAATAATCATTATCCTCGTTCTAAGACAACGCAACTAAAAAGGAATGTTGGTTGATGAGGTGTCATTTTATACACCATTTCGGGGTCATTTAACCCCTTAAATCATGCAAATATGCCCAGATTATGTGCTTAATCGTTTGTTTTTAGGTTTTTAGCACTTGGATGGAATTTAGAGGAAATACAAGTGACTTGGGCTCATTTGGAGAAGAAATAGACAAAACTACGGACCTACACCAAATCTCTTGAAGAAATGTGCATATAGTGCATGGAGACGGTGTCGCAAGCATAAAGCGATGCCGTCGCGATCTATCTAGTGACGGCGTCAGGAAATTAACGACGGCGTCAGGACGTAACCGACTCAAATCAGACCTAGAAGATTCTATCTCGTGACGGCGTTGCGACCATAACTGGACGCCGTCACGACGATTTCTCTATATATATTAAGCCGAATTTAGGGTTTTAAGTGTGTAACTTTGTATAACTTTTGGGAGCCGCCCCCTAAGTATTTTGTCAGCTTTTAGGCCGACGTTAGGGCCTCAAAACCCTATTGTAACTAACCTTAATCCATGTTTTAATCAAGTAAGATTATCTATCTTTAATCATTCAATATGTCTATGTGTTCTTTGATTGATCTATGTTCTTGCATTCTCTATAACATGTTAAGCTAAACCCTCCTTTGTATTTGCTTATGATTGCATGAAAGTTGGATTATAGATCCTTTTACTGTTGCTTCTCGTGATGAATGTGCGCGTTAGGCTTTAGAAAACTAGCCATAAGATATTAAATTGGCATAGACGTCTAGGGAAACGCGAGTGTGTAGAAAGGATACCATCGGTAACAGTTTTCATACTACCTTACCCCTAATATGGTTGATCCCTCTTAAGATATTTCAATTGCATTTAATATACTCTTAGGGGCCTTGTAATAGTCTTCATAGTATCTTACTTGTGTGTTGCCTTAACGGAATATTAAATAGACGGCGGGTTCGTGTAATTCGTTCATGACTTAGGAAATACTTACATAGATCATCACGAGTGTGACAAGGCAACATGATTAGGAGGAGCAATCTAATGAGTAATGCATGATTAAGCAAATACATTATTTTATCATAAAGTTATCACCAATAGTTTAGATTATAATTAGTTTATTGATTAGTTAAACAAACCAACCTCTCAAACTATTGATTTACTTGCTTTCTATAAAATATAAAAATACAAAAATAATCTTCTTTCAATCCTGTAGATCTCGGTTAAGCTCTGTTCAAGCCTTCCTAACCTATTCCCCTAGAGAACGATAACAACCCCCGAGTCTTGCCTATACTACACTGCAACGATTAGGTACTCTACCTAGGGAGTTGTAAAACTTCTTGTTGAAGTCCTACGATCACCGCATCAAGTTTTTGGAGCCGATGCGTGGGGAATAGTTAGGTCTAGAAACTTAGTTTAGCTTAGTTCTACTCGCTTGAATCCTTTCAAATGAGAATTTTATTTCTGTATATTAGCTTTCTTGTAGTCTATCTTTTCTTTGTGTTATTTGTTTCGTAATCCATTCTCGTTAACCACCATGAGAGACACAAATCCTATCCATACTCTTGGAGATTACTTCAAACCTAGCCACGAGGGATACAGGAATCCCATTGAGCTCCCTGTAGGGAACAATGTGGTACCTCTTCGATCCGACACCATCCGGTTGGTGCAAAACGGATGCTCATTCCACGGACTTCGGTCTGAGGATCCAAACCAACACCTTAAGGATTTCTTAAAACTTGTGGACTCACTTAACCTTGTCGGTGAAAATAGGGAAAGAACGCGCCTGCGTTTATTTCAATTTTCTCTTCGCGATCAAGCTAGCAATTGGCTTGAACGTCTTCCAGCATGATCCATCACCACATGGGAGGATCTTACTACTCGTTTTCTTGCTCAATTCTTTCCACCGGGATGGACCGCAAAACTCTGCAATGATGTCTTTATGTTCCAACAACATTAAGGAGAATCACTCTCAGAAGCATGGACTCGTTTTAAGGACTTACTCCAAAAAGTCCCTCATCATGGCATCGACCTTTGGCTCCAAGTCCAAATCTTCTATGACCACATCGACCAAACTCTGAAGAAAACTTTAGAATACGCCGCCGAATGTATGTTAAGGAAATTAAGTGCAGAAAAGGCTTGGGCCACTATCGAGAAGTTAGCCCAATACGAGGGTGAAGGATGGAACAACCCCGTCATCCTAGAGAAAGGAAGCCTTGACTACGAAAATCCCGACATTAAGCAATTACTAGGAGTCATGAAATATAAAGTTGATGCACTTATGAAGAACGCGATCTCGCTAATGGGAAGAAGTGAAGGCGTATTTAGAATGACAAGCAACGAAATGTATCAAATACCTCCAAAACCATCACGTCAAGATGAATTTGAGCACATTGTGATGAACTTTATCCTCGATCAGGAAGAGAGAGTCAAGCAACTTGAAGAATATATGAGAGTGATTATGGACGATTTCATGTAACTCTCTTCGAAAGTCATAAGGAAATTACAGGAAAAGATAATTAAAGAGGGAAGCAGGATAAGAAAAATCAAGAAGATCACAAAATACCAGGATAATAAGGTTCCGAAACCCTTTGCCGGACATAAATTCATAGAAAGTTATGTAAGAAAAAAATAATTCTAAGATCCCCAAGTCTATCCCCATGAACTCACTATAGATAGGATATGTCCATCCAACCGTCTCAAATCCACCCCATTTTCAGAAGAATACCTTCGGCTTTAAACCGGGTAAAAGAGCTAATCAAAGAGTCGAATCTCGACATAGTAACAAAAATCCCTCAGCACCCCAATCGACGCCTCATAATTACCTAACTGTTGGGGATGATAACTATACTAAAAGCAAGATTTTGCCACATTACTCTTCCACGCTCACTGAAAGTAGTCGCGTGTTTGACCCCGGGGGAAAGAAGACTGTTGACTTATTCTAAGAAAGTCAAAAGTCAACAACCTTTAAATGAGAGGATTTATAACGTATTAACCATCCTAACGACGTCAGGAGTAACACACGACTCCGTCATAACGGACTGGGCAGGGATATAAAAACCCCATTTCTTCCCTCATTCTCTCCCACAAAACAAAAGCATCTATATAACCACCTTAGCCGATTTTTGACTCAGATCTTGCTACATGGGAGGCAATCATCTCCAATCGATAAGTAATTTATCCCCCTCATTTTCACTCTCCCTCCATTTAAATTCAATCTCAATTTCTCCCAATTATGATCTCACCTAATTGAGTATTCCCACAAATCAATTGGCTAAAATCAGAGGTAAATCGTGCACGAATATAAGTGGTTTATTGTGAATAAAAATATTTGAGTGTTCAATTGCAAAAAAAGACTCGGATTTAGGATAATAACCATGATTTTTGAATTTTTATGGTGGGTCTGATTTTTAAGGGAGTGTTTGGAAATAGGTTTAACGAAAAATAGTTTAGTTTTCCCTTGCAAACCATTTTTAAAACAAAAGTCGTTCTGACAACGTCAAGGCAAAACCGCGACGTCGTCGTGACTCCCTGATCACAAACACCTAAACATATCATCCTAATCTCATTCGTTTTTGTATTGGCTCCATTATAGATAATGAGCAAAAGACCCAGGAGCACAAGAGGACAATCCTACACCTCTCAAGAAATCTCATTGGAAGAAAAGATCCAAAGATTCGAAGTGTTCGAAAATGGGGTGCATCGATTGAATTATGACACTGTTGCAAGGCGCCCCATCTATTCAAGGGACATCATTGATTGGGATTTCCTTGCCCACCAAAATCTTGATCAAGCCTTCTTCGAGTCCATCAACACCAATTCTTTCTCTGGGCCTTAATGGGAAAATCTTTTCCGAGTAAATGAGCCCATCTATCGGGAATTGGTTCGTGAATTCTTTGCGTCATTTGAGTTTGAGGCCTCCGCCTGTAGGTATGATCAGAAACATTTGGGTGTTAGGTTTAGATTAGGAGGTGAGCCAAGGGAAATGTCTCTTTTAGAGTTGGGATGAAGAGTTGGTTTGTATTCCGAAAGGAAATCTAGAGAGAATGCAACTCTAAGTGGGTTGAGTAGGGCTGAGACGGTAAAAGCTACTCGCTTGTTGATGGAATTTTGGCCTAGTATTGGGGACGGTGGATTTAATGTGGGGAACACGAAGGTGGCATCCATTTGAAACCCAAGGGTTAAGTTGGCCCACCGGTTCATTGCAACTACCATATCAGGTAGGAAGGAAAGCACCAATAGGGTCACCGAGATTGACCTCTACTACCTTTATTGCATCTACACGGAAGGGGTTGTTTGCAACATCCCTTATTGGATTGCTAGGTACCTAAAGAGCGTAAGGGACAAGAGCTTGATTCACGGGA
>BQNB010033800.1:8946-30347 GCA_026074375.1 Tanacetum coccineum | reverse complement strand
AGGGTATTTATTGCCAATTTAATATTCTTAAAAATATAAAATATTATATTTTTATATAAATTATAAAAATATTATAAAAATAAATTTTATCAAAACCCTATACATTTGTCGTTATTAATCACCGATCGACGCTTTATAAATCAAATACGCTATGTATTTAACGTAATTTATCATCAACTAGCTTTTGAAGAAACTTAAAATCTTATCGTATCACGACACTAGGGAGTTTCATGTGAGGGGTTCCATTTGGGGATTCGTCTTGATGAAATTGCTGGGTTTACGATTTAAAGTACCCTGGCTCCTCAAACGATACTGCATGGCCTCTGGATTATGATAGCCCGAACAGTGATATAATACTCCATAAATTAATCAATCAAAGATATACGTTAAACTTTATGAAGTTTTGAAACATAATCAATCAAACAAAGACTTGACATATTACCCAGGTTTTGTAACAAAGCCGTTACTTTTATTTCATATACTTTTGTCATCAATCAGCTTTCCCTGTACTGTTAAGGTGCGTTCATAGCCTCGCATTTCAATCTTTTAAATATTTTATAAACCCGCGAGGGGGGATACAAGCTATAAACCATGAATGCAAGTATTTTTTTGTATGCTATCCTGATTCATTATTGCTTAAGTACATACTTTTGCCATTAAGACCCCATTATCATGAACCGTTAATTACTTTTCGGAGTGAGCGCGAATATTGTAAATAGATCTTTTTGGGACTGGACTCCCCGTTGGTGTACCTATACTTTCGGTAACCAATAGCACTTCATTTGAATAACTATGCAGGTGTTTGGCAAAGGTACCCGTTGGGGGCAACTACTTGTGATTATTGATTATCTCAAGGCCTCGGTGTCATGAGCTTAGAGCAATAATATTGTTTTCTATGATAATTGTACATGCATGCAATTATTACAAACTATGGGTGTATGACAACGTAACCTACTATTAAACTTGCATTCAAACTACTTTACTTAAACCTATGAATTTCACTCAACCTTTGTGTTGACTTTTTAGCATGTTTATCTAAGGTAATTGAGGCCAATTATGGCACGGGTGGCATGATTGAAATGGCAAAATGTTATCATTCAAACTTTACGTTTCTAGATTTTAGGACCTTAATTTTTGTAAAAACTCTAATGAATAAATGAATGATAACACAATTTTCCAAAAATGACTCTTTACGATTCGTTTTCTATGATTATGACTATTGTACTATGAAATAACACCCCAGATTAGCTTCCGCTGCTATATATGACAAAATGCGGGTGTTAGAGATTGGTATCAGAGCCAAGGTTATAGAGAATAAGGTCGAAACCTTAACTATAACTACTTTTCTTTTTTTAGCAAAAAAAGTCCTCTGTGCCACTACATTTCTAGAATAGTATGTAAAGATACATAACTACTATACTATTATATAAATAATTTATGTTATTTACCGTTGGGTTGTTAACAGAGTGATATCATCTCCCAACCATCCTACTTTCAATATTGAGGGTCCCTTTTCCTCTAACTTTCCGGACTTCATTCCGATTCTCCGGACTATGTCCCAGCTTCACTAGGGAAAAAACTTTTCTAGCCTCTTCAAATAACTCCCTTTTTATATTTTAGTGTAGTTCCAATAGCTTCACCAACTCTTTCACTTTTTCATGATGACCCCTTCATGAAGGTCATGCATGCATATTATGTTAAAGAATCACCTGTTTCATCACCCACTATTATGCCTCCATCTTCAATGCTTAATCCTCAAGAATTCTTTCTTCCTGAGGAATTATTGACACCTAAGAAACAAGGCCATAACCAGTCATTCTCCTCTACTTCTACCCTACCTCAAGAATTTAAGATGGGAGAAAGCTCTTGTAAGACAAGTCTGGAACGTCACAAGGAGCAAATTGAGGAAATCTTGAATCATTTAGATGAACTCTCTCTCGACCGTATTGAACACATAGAAAACAAAATTGAGGGACTCAGAAAAGGTCGGGTGATTATCCAACAAGACTTTGACAATCTAGAAGCTGAACTCCAACAAGCTCATGCTCAAATTACTAAACTTCATCGAATAAATCCAAGTCCGTCACAAAGCAGACAAGGAGAGTCTTCTGAATGCAATCTATAAACTCAAGAACAATCAGGAAGGACCATCGGACTCTTAGATTAAATCCTAGTTATAGCTTATGTTAGAACCTAGCTATGGGATATGTAGTATAAATAAAAACACTTGTTAAATCTTGACTATGTATAGTACAAAGGCAAGTTGTTCATGATATAATACAATGGCAATCCCGTTATATACCTTGTTGTTTCATAATACCGACTTATCTCTCTTGCATCAGCATCTTCGTCATTATCATTATGAATCATACCATGACTTATAAATAAATCGTAGATACTTATTTGATATGAATTATCTATGATTTTAATATCATCATTGTTAAAAATGCTTAAAGTTTAGAAATAAGCATTGTATTTTTAAGCATTGCATTTTAAGACTTGTGATATCATTCTTATTTCGTGTTGTCTTATGTTGATAGAATGCCTCCTAAAAGGACGTCAACATCTGAAGCACCAGCTATGACTCAAGCTGCCATCAGAAAACTAGTTGCTGACAGTGTCACCGCGGCTCTGGAAGCACAAGCTGCAACAATGGCAAGTACTAGTAATCCCAACAGGAACACCGGACCTACTGGAACTCCTGTAGCAAAAACGGGAAACTATAAAGAGTTTATTAGCTGTCAACCTTTCTACTTCAATGGTACGGAAGGAGCAGTTGGCCTCATCCGCTGGTTTGAATGGACCGAATCAGTATTTTCTCGTAGCAAATGTACCGAGGAAAACAAAGTAACATTTGCTACTGGTACCCTGACTGATGACGCCCTATCCTGGTGGAATGCATACGCCCAACCTATTGGAGTAGATCAAGCCAATCAAATCACTTGGACTGAATTGAAGAGACTCTTAACAAATAAGTATTGTCCTCGAACTGAAGTCAGAAAGATGGAAGATGAACTTTACAATCTGACTGTAAAGGGAAATGATCTTAAAACCTACGTTAGAAGATTCCAAGAATTAGCAGTCCTATGCCCAAACATGATACCAAACACCGAGAAACTCTTGGAAGCTTTCATCGGAGGATTACCTCGAAGTATTGAAGGAAATGTTACCGCCTCTAAACCTTAAACTTTAGAGGAAGCCATTAACATAGCCCAGAGGTTAATGGATCAGGTAACAAAACACACTCCGGTGCAAGTATCAAGTGATCACAAACGAAAGTTTGACGATAGAAGAACTTTCAACAACAACAACTACCACAACAATAATAACAACAACTACCGTAACACCAACACCAACAACCGCTACAATAATCACCAATCACAACAAAACAGAAGGCAAGAAGCTATCAAAGCTTATGCTGCCACTCATGCTGAGAACAATAGGTATGCCTAAAACCTCCCATTATGTAGAAAATGTGATCTATCCATCACACCGGACCTTGTACTGTTAAGTGTAATACTTGCAACAAGGTGGGCCATTTGACCAAGAACTGCCGAAACAAGAGGCCAGCCACTAGAAGTAATCAGCTACCAATGACAGTTATTTGTCATGCCTGTAAAGCGAAAGGGCATTATACAAATCACTGAATCAGTGCAGAAAGACCAACATCAATGCCCAAGGAAGAGCCTACCTGCTAAGGGATAGGAATGCTCATCACGACCCGAACATAGTTATGGGTATGTTTCTCCTAAACCAACATCTAGCTAGACTATTATTTAATTCCAGAGCCAATAGAAGTTTCATATCCATATCTCTTGCCTCTATGCTAAATATCCCATCTATTACAATAGATACCTTTTACGATATTAAAATGTCTGATGGAAACCTAGTAAGCACAAACACCATTATCAAAGGTTGTACCCTGACCTTGTTAAATCAACCTTTCGAAATTCATCTTATGCCGATTAAACTCAGTAGTTTCGACATTGTCATCGGTATAGACTGGTTGTCCAAGTACCATGCTAAAATTCTCTATGACAAGAAAGTCGTTCACATTCCTATCAACGGTGAAACTCTAATCATTCGAGGTGATCGAAGTAAAACCCAATTAAATCTCATATCATGTATAAAAAACAAAAGGTATGTATCTCGAGGTTGTCAAGTTTTCATAATCCAAGTAACAGAAAAGAAGTCAGACGAGAAAAGACTAGAAGATATCCCAGTAGTCAGAGAATTCCCAGAAGTTTTTCTTGAAGATCTACCTCGTCTTCCTCCCGTTCGCCAAGTAGAATTTCAAATAGACTTAATTCCTGGAGCAGCGCTTGTAGCCCGGACACCTTATAGATTAGCTCCTTCAGAAATGCAGGAACTATCTAACCAACTTCAAGAATTAGCAGACCGAGGTTTTATCCGACCAAGTACTTCACCTTGGGGAGCTCCTATCTTGTTTGTTAAAAAGAAAGACGGATTTTTTAGAATGTGTATCGATTACCAGGAGTTGAATAAACTTATTGTAAAGAATCGTTACCCATTACCCAGGATCGATGACTTGTTCGACCAACTTCAAGGATCAAGCGTTTACTCAAAAATCGACTTAAGATCAGGCTATCATCAACTGAGAGTAAGGGACGAAGATATTCCTAAGACTGCTTTAAGAACAAGATACGGACACTATGAATTTCAAGTGATGCCATTTGGTTTAACTAACGCACCTGCTGTATTCATGGATCTCATAAACCGTATGTGTAAACCATATTTGGATAAATTCATAATAGTGTTTATCGATGATATTCTCATCTACTCTCGTAACGAAGAAGAACACGCAAATCATCTGAGAATAATCTTAGAATTACTCTGAAAAGAGAAATTGTATGCCAAGTTCTCTAAGTGTGATTTCTGGATTTGTATCATGCAATTTCTTGGACACCTCATTGGTAGTCAAGGACTTGTTGAGCCCGCCAAGGTTGAAGCAGTTAAGAACTGGACATCTCATACTACACCCACAGAAATACATCAATTCTTAGGACTCGCCGACTATTACCGAAGATTTATCAAAGGTTTTTCAAAGATAGCAAATCCTTTGACTAAATTAACCCAAAAAAACAAGAAGTATATCTGGGGCGAATACTAAGAATCGGCTTTCCAACTCCTTAAAAAAAACTTTGTGAAGCTCCAATCTTAACATTACCAGAAGGAAACGATGACTTTGTCGTTTACTGTGATGCATCTCTTCAAGGTCTGGGAGCTGTATTAATGCAAAGAGAAAAAGTTATTGCATATGCATCCCGACAACTCAAGCCTCATGAAGAAAACTATACCACTCATGATCTTGAATTAGGAGCAGTAGTATTCACTTTTAAAATCTGGAGACACTATCTATACGGTACAAAGTGTACAGTTTTCACTGATCACAAAAGCCTTCAACACATCCTTCGTCAAAAAGAATTGAACATGAGGCAACGCCAATGGTTAGAATTACTCGCAGATTATGATTGTGGGATTTGTTATCATCTTGGAAAGGCAAATGTTGTAGCAGATGCCTTAAGCCGAAAGAAACAAATCAAACCACTCCGATTTAGAGCATTAATCATAATCGTTCATCTAAAATTACCATCATAAATCCTCGAAGCCCAAAATGAAGCACTCAAAAACGTCAAAACCGAAAACCTATGAGGAATGGACAAAGCATTCGAAATACGTCCTGACAGAACTTATTGTATCAAGAATCGAAGTTGGTTACCACTCTTCGGCGGTTTGAGAGACTTAATCATGCATGAGTCTCATAAATTGAAGTATTTCATCCACCCAGGTTCTGACAAGATGTATCAGGATCTAAAGAAACTCTATTGACTTTATAGAAGAACCAGTGGAAATTATGGATCGTGAAATCTAGCAACTAAAACAAAGTCGTATTCCTATAGTCAAAGTACGATGGAACTCTAAAATAGGACCATAATTTGTGTGGGAACGCGAAGATGAAATTCGTGCCAAATGTCCACATCTGTTCTCAAACATCACTTCATCGTCCAATTAAAACTCGGGACGAGATTTCTGTAAGGATGGGGGACTATAACAACCCGCAATTTTCATCAATGTAATTATCCATCTATTAAATTAGATGCAATGTACTATCCATCTATTATATGATATACCACCTTTTTATAGGGAAATGTTTTGCTTTATCTCATTATGCAACATAACTTGCATAACTAAAGTTAACGAGCTCACACAACCTACCTATGCCATCTATATCTATGTGTATATCATATAAACATCTTAATATGTCAAGTCAATATCTTAATATCATTTTTACCAAGTACATTATCCATTTAATGTACCATTTACAACGTTATTTCAAAACAGGCTTTAAACGTTAAACGTTTATATCTAAACCCTAACTATATGTAATGTATACATATAAAAATCAATGTACAAGACATCAAACATGTGTACAAGTGATCAATACACAATATTTGAATTATGATTTTCCCTCCAAGACAATGTACAAGTCATTTAAGCACAATGTACAATCAATTAAGCATGACATTCAAAATAGCCGTTTTATCACCGTTTTCATTCTAGATTTCGTAACACCTCTTTAGTACAAGGTATTATACTTAATGTACAACATGTAAACCCTAATTACCCTAATCATAAGCCCTAATTCATGCCTTAAAAACCCTAAACCTTAAAACAAAACCCTAAACCCTAATTTCACTTTAATCTTAAAACTAAACCGTAAGACTTAAAACTAATCCCTAAACCCTAATCCTAAACACTAAACCATAATCCTAACACTAATCCTAAACCTTACTCTATCTTAAACCCTAGCCCTAAATCAAAATTAAACCCTAAACAAGCCCTAATCCAACCCGATACACATTTTCTTCCATTTTGACCCATTTTAAACCAACCTAGCACCTCAAGCACCTCTATGACTAAGGAACTATGTCCCTAAGCTGCTTACAAGCACCTCTATCACAACCCTTAAGCACCAAGCAAGACAAATCACCTCCTTGTCTACCTATCTTTAGTCGTGGCCTTTAAAACCCTCTCCACATCTTCATACTAGCTTCTAGCCTTGAATACTCACACCATAGCCCTTCCTTGTCATCCTTAAATAGACCTAGATATTTACACTTGCTAAACTTGGGCACCAAGGGTTTTGTACCCCTATAAATACAGGAACCAAGCACCCTATTTCATTTCATCCCACACATCTCATGTCATACCCTCAAATGGAATTCTAATCCTTCAATGGCAGCAATAGAAGATCAAGAGAAGTCCCTAAGCTCAGAATAGAAGCCAAGAAGCAAGAAAAATAAAGCCTTGAAGCCGTTACTAGATGTACGAATCATAAAAACTCATTTCGACCCATTTTAGCTCAAGTAAACTTAGTTCTTGTTCTATAAGCTTATAATCTGTATAAGAATGTTTATAATACTCTTAATATCTTATATAAACTCTTGTTTGAAGCTTTGAATCCTCAAACCTATGTGTTTTTGATAAAAACCCTAAAAACGACCCGTTTTGATTTTCTAACTAACGGATCCTTTTTCTAAACTTTCGTTACGTTAAAACATCTTAATTTAGCTTATTCTAATAAGCTATAACATGCAAATATAAATTGGAATCTTAAATTAACCTTGCATGGCTTTTTGGACTTGTTTTGTAAATTATTTCCATGCTAGGGGTATATATTGTAACTTTTTGAAACATATAACTAAAGGGGCTGAAAATGTCATTAATTCAAATTTAAAACTATAAGGACCTATTTTGCCAAGTTTCAAAGTTTAAGGTTTAAATTATATATACTTATTATATAAAGGACTAAACTTGTAAAAGTTTATAAACCGAGGGTATATATTGCCAATTTTGCAAACTTAAAAATATAAAACATAATATTTTTATATAAATTATAAAAATATATATTAATATTTCTATCTCTGATATATATATATATATACTATATATATATAATATATATATAAATATAATATTTTTATATAAATTATAAAAATATATATTAATATTATGAAACTCGATTTTATTAAAACCCGACACATTTATCGATTTATAAAACAATTACGTTATATATTTAACATAACTTATCATCAACTAGCTTTTAAAGTAACTTAAAATCTTATCGTATCACGATGCTAGGGAGTTTCATGTGAGGGGTTCCATTTGGGTATTTGTTTTGACGAGTTTGCTAGGTTTATGATTTAAAGTGCCCTGACTCCTCAAACAATACTATGTGGCCTCTGGATTATGATAGCCCGAACGGTGATACAATACTCCATAAATTAACAATCAAAGATATACGTTAAACTTTATGAAGTTTTGAAACATAAACAACCAAACTATGACTTGACATATTACCCCAGGCTGTGTGACGAAGCCGTTACTTTTATTTCATATACTTTTGCCATCAATCAGATTTCCCTGTATTGTTAAGGTGAGTTCATAGCCTCGCATTTCAATCTTTTAAATGTTTTATAAACTCGCGAGGGGATACATGCTATAAACCATAAATGCAAGTATTTTTCTGTATGCTATCCTGATACATTATTGCCTAAGTCCCTACTTTTGCCATTAAGACCCCACTATCAGGAACCGTTAATTACTCTTCGGAGTGAGCGTGAATGCTGTGAATAGATCCATTTGGGACTGGACTCCTCGTTGGTGTACCTATACTTTCGGTAACCAATAGCACTTCATTTGAATAACTATGCGGGTTCTTTGGCAAAGACACCCGTTGGGGCAATTACTTGTGATTCTTGATTATCCCAAGGCCCTGGTGTTAGGAGCTTAGGGCAATAATAATGTTTTCCATAATAATTGTACATGCATGTAACTATTACAAACTATGGGTGTATAACAACGTAACCCACCATTAAACTTGCATTCAAACTGTTTCACTTAAACTTATGAATTTTACTCATCATTTGTGTTGACTTTTTAGCATGTTTATCTCAAGTAATTGAGCAACTTATAGCACGGAGTGGCACGGACTTGAAGATGGCAAAAATTGTTATCATTTAAACTTTATGTTTTAGATTTTGGGACCTCTTTTTTGTAAAACCTCTGATGAATAAATGAATGATAACTAAATTTTCAAAAATGTCTCTTTATGATTTGTTTTCTGTGATTATGACTGTTGTACTATGAACTAATACCATAGACTAGCTTCCGCTGCTATATTTGTCAAAATGGGGGTGTTACAAAAAAGAAAACATCAAAGCTAAAAACTTACGAGGGATGGACAAAACATTCGAAATACGTCCTGACGGAACTCGTTGTATCAAGAATCGAAGTTGGTTACCACTCTTTGGCGGTTTGAGAGACTTAATCATGCATGAGTCTCATAAATCGAAATATTCTATCCACCCAGGTTCTGACAAGATGTATCAGGATCTAAAGAAACTCTATTGATGGCCTAACATGAAGGCAATCATCGCTGAATATGTTGGCAAATGTTTGACATGTTTTAGAGTTAAGGCAGAATATCAGAAGCCATCCGGCTTGCTGGTACAACTAGAGATTCCTATGTGGAAATGGGAGAGAATAACAATAGATTTCGTCATAAAACTTCCCAAAACTTCAAACGGACATGACACCATCTGGGTCATTGTCGATCGTCTTACCAAATCCGCACATTTCATCCCCACTCGAGCGACAGATAGTATGGAAACTCTTACAAGGTTATATAACAAATAAATAATCTCTCGACATGGCATACCAGTATCTTTCATCTCAGATCGTGACAGTTATTTCACATCTAGATTTTGGCAGTCATTGCAAAGTGCCTTTGGTACGTAATTAGACATGAGTGCGGCATATCATCCCAAAACCGATTAACAAAGTGAAAGAACCATCCAAACACTCGAAGATATGCTTCGAGCCTATGTCATAGATTTCGGAAAAGGATGGGAAAAACACTTACCATTGGTAGAATTATCTTACAATAACAGTTACCATGCCAGCATTAAGGCAACACCATTTGAAGCACTTTATAGTTGAAAGTGCAGATCACATGTTTGTTGGGCCAAAGTTGGAGATGTTCAACTCACGAGACCAGAAATAGTCCATGAAACCACTGAAAAGATTGTGCAAATTCGACAACGCTTGCAAGCTGCAAGAGATCGGCAAAGAAGTTACGCCAATGTTAGGCGAAAGCCTTTAGAATTTCAAGTTGGCGATCATGTTATGTTAAAAGTGTCACCTCGTAAAGGTATCATTCGATTTGGAAAACGAGGAAAGCTTAATCCTCGGTACATTGGACCATTCAAAATCCTTAAACGGATTGGCCCAGTGGCATACAAACTTGAGCTTCCCGAAGAACTCAGTAACATCCACAATACTTTCCACGTTTCTAATCTGAAGAAATGCTTATCTGACGAATCTCTCGTCATTCCAATGAAAGAGCTTCGACTCGATGACAAACTCAACTTTGTGGAAGAACGAGTAGAGATTATGGACCGAGAAATCAAGAAACTAAGGCAAAGTCGTATTCCTATAGTCAAAGTACAATGGAACTCTAAAAGAGGACTCGAATTTACGTGGGAACGCGAAGATGAAATTCGTGCCAAATATCCACATCTGTTTTCAAACATCGCTTCATCGTCCAATTAAATCTCAGGACGAGATTTTCGTAAGGATGGGGGACTATAACAACCCGCAATTTTCATCAATGTAATTATCCATCTATTAAATTAGATGCAATGTACTATCCATCTATTATATGATATACCACCTTTTTATAGGGAAATTTTTCGCTTTATTCCATTATGTAACGTAGTTTACATAACTAAAGTTAACGAGCTCACACAACCTACCTATGCCATCTATATCTATGTTTATATCATATAAATATCCCAATATGTCAAGTCAATATCTTAATATCATTTTTACCAAGTACATTATCTATTTAATGTACCATTTACAGCGTTATTTCAAAACAGGCTTTAAACGTTAAACGTTTATATGTAAACCCTAATTATATGTAATGTATACATATTAAAATCAATGTACAAGCCATAAAACATGTGTACAAGTGATCAATACATAATATTTGAATTGTGATTTTCCCTCCAAAATAATGTACAAGTCATTTAAGCACAATGTACAATCAATTAAGCATGACATTCAAAATAGCCGTTTTATCATCGTTTTCATTCTAGATTTCGTACCACCTCTTTAGTACAAGGTACTATACTCAATATACAACATGTAAACCCTAATTACCCTAATCCTAAGCCCAAATACATGCCTTAAAAACCCTAAACCCTAAAACAAAACCCTAAACCCTAATTTCACTTTAACCTTAAGACTAAACCCTAAACCTTAAAACTAAGCCTTAAACTTTAATCCTAAACCCTTATCTTAATCCTAACACTAATCCTAAACCTTAATCTATCCCTAATCCTAACCCTAATCCATATTTTAAAACCCTAAACCCTAAACCAAGCCAAAACCAAACCTGTCACCCCTATATGTTCATTTTGACCCATTTTAAACCAACCTAGCACCTCAAGCACCTTTATGACTTACCTACTACTTCCTAAGCTACTTACAAGCACCTTTATCACCACCTTTAAGCTCCAAGAAACCCTTGTCACCTCCTTGTCCCTTGTGGTTAGTTGTGGCCTCCAAACACACCCCCACCTCTCTTAGCTACAATTCTAGCTCTCAATACTCATCCCTATAGCTCCCATGAATCATCTAAGTAGCCTTGACACTAATCAAGACCTTAAACTTGGGCACCAAGGGTGTTTTACCCCTATAAATAGCCGAAACATACAACCCTTTCAAATCATCCTTCAACACTTTCTTATCTCACTCTAATGGAGT
Source organism: Tanacetum coccineum (assembly GCA_026074375.1). NCBI lineage: Eukaryota > Viridiplantae > Streptophyta > Magnoliopsida > Asterales > Asteraceae > Tanacetum > Tanacetum coccineum. Next base: position 18,494 of record BQNB010033800.1, on the reverse strand, counting down.
TCTAACCCTTCCATAGAAGCAATAGAAGATCAAGATAAGTCCTTAAGCTCAGAATAGAAGCCAAGAAGCAAGAAAAACGAAGCCTTGAAGCCGTTATTAGGCTTACAAGTCATAAAACCCTCATTCGACCCATTTTAGCTCAAGTAACCTAAGATCTTGATCCATAAGCTTATAATCTGTATTAGAATATTTATAATACTCTTAAGATCATATATTAACTCTTGTTTGAAGTTTTGAATCATAAACCAATGCGTTTTTAAGTAAAAACCCTAAAAACGACCCGTTTTGAGTTTCTAGCTAACAAATCCTTTTTCCAAACTTTTGTTACGTTAAAACATCTTATTTTAGCTTATTCTAATAAGCTATAACCTGCAAATATCATTTGGAATCTTAAAATAACCTTACATGGCTTTTGTATTTCATTATGTCTTAAAAGCTTGAAGCTTAAAAGCTGCGCGTTTTCATTTTAAAACCCTAATTTGACCCGTTTTGATTTTTTGCTTAACAAATCGTTATTTTGAACTTTCGTTACGTTAAACCTTCATATTTTAGGTACAGTAATAAGCTATAAAACCTGGCAAAGTATTTTCATATTGAAAAAAATATCCTTATTATGGATTTTGGGACTATAAACGATACGTTTTTCATGCATAGGGTATATATCGTAAACTTTCTATATATAAAGGACTAAACTTGTAAAAGTTTATAAACCAAGGGTATATATTGCCAATTTTGCAAACTTAAAAATATAAAATAAAATATTTTTATATAAAATTATAAAAATATATATAAACATTATAAAACTCGATTTTATTAAAACCCGACACATTTGTCGTTATTAATCAACAATCGACGCTTTATAAATCAAATACGTTATATATTTAACGTAATTTATCATCAACTAACCTTTGAAGAAACTTGAAATCTTATCGTATCACAATACTAGGGAGTTTCATGTGAGGGGTTCTATTTGGGTATTTGTTTTGACGAGTTTGCTGGGTTTACGATTTAAAGTGCCCTGACTCCTCAAACAATACTGCGTGGCCTCTGGATTATGATAGCCCGAACGGTGATACAATACTCCATAAATTAATAAATCAAAGATATACATTAAACTTTATGAAGTTTTAAAGCATAAACAATCAAACTAAGACTTGACATATTACCCCAGGTTGTGTGACGAAGCCGTTACTTTCATTTCATATACTTTTGCCATCAATCAGATTTCCCTGTACTGTTAAGGTGAGTTCATAGCCTCGCATTTTAATTTTTAAATGTTTTATAAAACCCGCGAGGGGGATACATGCTATAAACCATGATTGCAAGTATTTTTATGTATGCTATCCTGATACATTATTGCCTAAGTCCCTACTTTTGCCATTAATCCTGATACATTATTGCCTAATTTAGTCCCTACTTTTGCCATTAAGAATCCACTATCATGAACCGTTAATTAATCTTCGGAGTGAGCACGAATGCTGTGAATAGATCTATTTGGGACTGGACTCCCCGTTGGTGTACCTATACTTTCGGTAACCAATAGCACTTCATTTGAATAACTATGCGGATGTTTTGGCAAAGACACCCGTTGGGGCAATTACTTGTGATTCTTGATTATCCAAAGGCCTCGGTGTCATGAGCTTAGGGCAATAATAATGTTTTCCATAATAATTGTACATGCATGCAACTATTACAAACTATGGGTGTATAACAACGTAACCCACTATTGAACTTACATTCAAACTGTTTAACTTAAACCTATGAATTTCACTCAACCTGTGTGTTGACTTTTTAGCATGTTTATCTCAGGTAATTGAGCAACTTATGGCACGGAGTGGCACGGACTTGAAGATGGCAAAACTGTTATCATTCAAACTTTATGTTTTTAGATTTTGGGACCTCTCTTTTGTAAAAACTCCGATGAATAAATGAATGATAACTAAATTTTCAAAAACGTCTCTTTATGATTCGTTTTCTAAGATTATTATTGTTGTACTATGAAGTAATACCCCAGATTAGCTTCCGCTGCTATATTTTTCAAAATGGGGGTGTTACAGGTATTAACATGGATCTTCCTTTTGGCAACATTGGTGTCACTAATCTAATGCTAGATGATGTTTTAGAAGGAGAGGATGTGGATGTCATTAATGCGGATGGTTTTAACAGTGACCCTAGTAATGATGATGAAACAAGAAATTACAGGAGGAGAAGGTTAGCTAAACTGAGCAGAGAAATGGAAGGTGTTATAAATGCTAGTGGTTAATGGAAGTATTCATTTTGCACTGGCTAGAAATTTACAACTGCAAAAGAGGCTAAGAATAGAGTCTACCTGCATTCCAATGAAAGCATAAGAAATTTGAAGTTGTATAAGAATGACAGTGTCAGGATAAGAGCAAGATGTGATGGAAAAGTACTTGTATTTACAATGTCACAAGATACTGGGCCAACTGGCCCAAATCATGAAATGGAAGCTGTGCCTAGTGGATCAAGTGACCTAAGTACTGGGAGTAAAAAAAAGAATACATGTACCAATGATGACAATCAAGCATGTTTTTCTGTTTTAGATGCACATGATAAAGGGGATCTCTGCCCTTGGTTCTTATATGTGGGAAAAGAAAAACACACAAAAAACTAGGTGGTGAGGACACACAGAGATACACACAAATGCCTTCAATCCAGGGAAATCAAACACTGCACTTATAAATTTTTGTCTGAGAAGATATTTGATCAAGTCAAGGTTAATCCGGCGATCCCAGTTAAGGCAGTTCAAGACCAGCTCCAACGTGACTTGGAGGTTCAGATATCTATGTGTGACAACCCACATTTTCCAGGTCATTTTACATCAATAAACTCGAAACTATTTACTTTGAACTTTTACGCATTTACTTTTAATTTCAACCGTTAAGTTAAATCGCGTAAACCAAAAGTCAACAATCAACTTAAACCAACATTAAACAAATAAAAGTTTATGTCAAGCAAGTGTTATATAATTATTACGAAGATAATTTATAACTTTTCGTATTTTATGTTTATACGTTACGTAAAACGTTTACCTTTTGCAATATATAGTTTCATGCAAGCGTGTAAACTATACCACCTTTCCACACTTAACCAAATACCCACAATTATACACAATACTAAAAAATTATATAATTCTTACCCATATACACAACCATGGCTGGTTACATATATAAACACAAATCAAATACCAATTTTGCTTAGATAATAAACCATGTGCTAGTTTGAACTCTTTTTCAAAGTTACTTACAAGTTCGGGAAACTATCTTACACAAGACCACTCCCCCATGCCAATAACTTACAATACCACTCCCTTCCCTAATTATCATGGATTGGATGTTATATGGTTTCCTAGATATTTTCACTATAAAAGGAACCTTGCTACAAGTCTTTCTCACTTCACTTATTACTTACAAAAATCAAACACACACACTTTCTGTCTACTAGAGCTTACGGCTCAAAAATAAGCCATAGAAATTTTTATAGTTTCCATTTTTGTGATATTACAAGTATACAAGTGTGATCAAGGGTATTATCTAAGGTGTTCTAAGTTGATTTGCAAGTTAGGGTTTTCATTTTAAGCACGGGTTTTTCAAGATCTAAGTTAAGGTTTCATAAATCAATATTTGGGTTTTTGATAAGGTTTTTGGGTTAAAATCAAAGACTAGGGTTTCTTTTGATCATAAGCTTTGTAAGCATTCTACATTTACTCTTTTGATTTTCATACATATTGATTATGTTCTTACATGTTTCAATACTTACATAATGTATTTATATAGATGAACATCAAGATTATTAAGTTATATCACCAACTAGTATACTTTTATAAACATTTGCATATAAATCAAGAACACTACTTACTTGTATGATTATTAGACATTTTAACAAGTTTATTATTCATAAACTATCTTAAACACTTTATAAATTATTCCATGTGTGTTCTTATTATGGTGAAGTGTTAGATGGGATTAGGTTAGTTTCGATGTGTTGATTTTGAAAAAGGTTGAAGTGGTTAGATTAGAGGTTGTTGTTTTGTAAAAATGAGGTTAAAATTATAGTTTTAAAGTGCGTAAAACACCCCTTACGACAGCAAGTTTAAATCAGTATGTTACGGAATTTTTGACAAGTTAAAACCTTAAAAATGTGTTAGTACGTCTCAATATGATTCCGTGCATATAGAGAACTCGAAAAACGGAAGTAAAACGAAGAAGTTAGAGTCAAAATAAGATTTGAAACGATACCAACAAAAACAGTTTTTTGGCGAAAGCTGGTAGATTTATATTGCGTGTTTTTAACCATTTTCAAGTCTGAACTGGCGTAAGTATAAAACTAGAATGTTATCCGGAATGATGTTTCGGTAAAAAAGCATGATTTGAAGCCTAAAAGTGTAATATGAGTGAGTTAATCTTCATTAAAACTAGACAACTCTTATATAAAATTTCCTGCACACTTTTTTGTGACATGAATAGTAAATCAATGTTTTCGGACTTCGGGTTCGTTTAGACTATAAAAGCCTTAAAAATGATTTAGCATCACTTATATAATATTTATACGCATTTTAAACTTTATAAATATTATTTTATAAATTAACTAAACTATATAAATTTTGTCGTTGTAAAAAAACTAATAAAAGTGGTAAACTTAACGTAATCATTATGTTGACTAATAAGCTAAAATTAAAACTATTAGGTGGTGATATAACGATATAAAATACATTGTTTTATTTTATTACAATTGCAATATCCTAAATAGACCTATAATTAAATAGGTTGCATACCGGTCATTTGTGACGACATTCCCTGTTGAGTTTCCAAAGTCTATACCATCTCTTAAGGTGAGATTTCATAGCTCCGCATTTTACTTGTTTATTTACTTGGGGTGAAAATTACATTGCTCATTTTACGTTTGAACGCAAGTACAAATTACTCGTTTACGGATTGGTCTAAGTATCCATTAACGTATGACTTCTAGTACACCTTGTTTCATGAACCGTTAATTACCTTGTGTAGGCATGAATGTTATGGATAGATCTACTGGGATTGACATCCCCGCCAGGTTTGACTGAGTACATGTTAAACGGGCGCAGTTTCATTTGAGATACGTTACGGGTGTCCTAGGTTAGGCACCCGCATAGGCATTTATTCTCGAGTACGGTTAACACTTTGATTTCATGAGCTTAGACAGTATTAAACGCATTTTGTGTGGCTTATATTTATTATATTGCCATACACACTATAAAATCTTGTGGTTCACATTTACAGTTTTATAAACCTATGAACTCACCAACTTTATTGTTGACACTTTTAGCAATGTTTTTCTCAGGTGCTTAGCTTATTGAAATTCTTGATGTGCTATGTGGAGTCTGCATGCATATGGCTTCCTCTTTAAAAATTTATCTATCATTTAATACCCGTTGCCTTTCAAAACTTATTTATGCTTCCGCCAGGACGTTTAATTACATTTGAATTATTGTAAGACTCTTTTGGTTTAAATCAAAGCAACGTGATATTATTTTCAAAACGCCCATATAGTGGTCGTTCTTTATGCTTTGTGTTTTGATACGATGAAGTCACTCGCCCCCAGTTACCTTTCCGCTGCGACATTTTAGGGGTGTGACACTATGTGTGGAAAACTAGAAAGGGGGGTTAAATAGTTTTACCGTTTTAAAATTTTGCTTAGTTAAAATCTTATGTGAAGTTCGACAATATTGATGTTTGGTTAATAATCTAATTATATGAAATCCAAGTAAGTAAAGAGATAGAGAGATAGAACCAAGACACAAGTGTTTATTGTGGTTCAGCTACAAGGACACCTTCCTTGCCCTACTCCACTCCTCGAGTCACCTACTCGACAGTTAATAAACACTAGTCATAAATCTCTTTTCAACCAGCGGAGAAGCCTCACAACGTTGCTTACACCTTTTAACGGTACAAAGCTAAATACCAGATTCTTCACAAGGTAGAATCACACTAATATTACTACACTTGGTTTACAAAGATGATGAATACAACTACAATTACTATATGATGTACAAGAATCAGAAATGTGATCTTGATAATGCAATGGAGAAGCAAAACAAGATACTTGGAAGTTGATCATCTCAAAGGGGTGTTTGGTGATTTCTTCCTTGAAGAGAATTACCTACAAATGCTAAAAGAAACTCAATAAGAATTTAAGAGGAGAGAATGATCAGTATATTAGAGAGATTAGTATATAAAGAATGGGTGAGAAAAACATGAGAATTGGCTTTGTATTTATAGGCCTAAACTGTACTGTAGCTCGGTTCTGTTGAAGAATGGAACCAGCTAGTATACCACAAGGGAACCGACATATACTGTAGCCCGGTACTCTTACCTGGATGGAACCGGCTGTGTATTTTTAATGGAACCTGCTTCCTGACACAAGATCCGAATTTTAGATAGCCAAATCTTGAGAGATCATATGTAATCTTGAAAGATTACCCTAAGATATATTATGGTGGTGATGTCATCAATGATGTGAAAAGCACTTAAAAATATAATTCTAAGCTACTAAAAAAGAAAGTTATACATTGTATAAAAACTGTTTTGTGTGATTTAGGTAGTTTATTTTAAAGTGGTTTTATGAGTTGTCATCAACAAAACAAAGCAAGATCGTGAAATAGAAATAAATGTTTTTACCGGTTTATTTGTATTAACAATCGCTCCCTTTTTGTTGATGACAAAACATAAAATTGATTGAAAGTAAACTAGCTAAATGTAACTAGGACTTAACATTTTATTTGTTTAGGTTAATTTCCATTTTACATCCCTTCTCTTAATTTTTGTCGAAACAAAAAGATTAAAGATGTAATTCTAGTTAGAAGATGAAGAGAGGTAAAGTTTAGATCGAGATGGATTGGTTTTAGCCGATATACAATGCTTTCCTCTTAATGGAGGTACCCCTTTGAAAGGAGTAAGTCATGAAATGCTACGAAAAAAAAAGTGTTAGTTTGGATGGTATAAGCTCCCCTTTACTTTAGGAGTACCTACAAAATAATTGTTAGAACTAAAAAAACAAAATATAGCTTCTGTAGAACCGGCATGGACGGTTCTGTTCTTATGAGGGAACCCGCTATTGTGTCCGATGGAACCGGCTACACAGTCAAAAAGGTTGACTTTTTAAAAAAATGGTTAGTTTTGACAAGAAGCAAAATAACAACACAATCTTTTTCATGAAGCATTCTTCATTGAATTGCAATTATTAAACATAGAGATCATAACATAGAGGGGACAATAATTAAAAACAAGAGAGATCTTAACTATAGCTACATTATTATTTGATTCCTATTACACTTAGTCTAGTAGTTGTAAACAAGGACACTGAGGCGATCTAGAATGTCATTGAGGATAAACCTCATTTCATCATGAAGGTGGTCGATAATGACTTGAGTGCGTTGAAAATAATCGCAAAACATTTCATGAGTGAGCATAGGAAAGGGGTTGTTAGGCCCTAGAGGCTGAAGTTGTGGTGGTAAGGGTGGAAGTTATGGTGGAAATGGTGGGAGAGGTGGTTTCACGGTCAAAAGACGTGGCGGTTAATTTGCCAATCGTTTGATGGATTCAAAGGAGGGGCCAAATGGTGAAGGGTTTATTGTTCTAGGAGGTAAATCTTTGAGAGAGTCAAAGAATATGTATGGAGAAGTAGGAGGGGTTGAGAAGATGAGCTAAACGGGGTCCAAGTTTATGGTTAGAGGTGAGGATTATTTAGAGGTTGTGTTGGTGCCGGTAGAGGTGAGATCAATGGAGGTGGAGATGATTTTGTGGTGAGCAAAAGTTTGCTTGGTGAGATTTCTGGAGTTGTGATTAGGGAGAGTAGTGGAGAGATATTTGGAGTTGATGGGGAGTCGTTTGGTAGTCGGTTGGAGGTGATAGTGTTTGGTATGGAGGAGATGCCGATCCAGGGTTATTAAAGCAACAAGGTCGGTCGCTCATCCTAGCGATACGTTTGAGGTTAGTTACAGGTTTTTTCTCTTTGTTAGACTTAGGCATTGTAACTTTTAAGAGGATTTCTTAAAAGGGATGGGTGAAGAGGTGCTTAGGACTAGACATCTATTTATAATGTAATATTTTAGAATATTAAATGAATTAATTCTTATTTTGATAAAAATCTAATCATTAGATATCTCTAATGTCAACTTCTAAGGTCTATGATTTGGTATAGGGTGAAATTTGTGAGAAAAAGTTATGTTTGAAGTTTAAAATTCGTGTTTACAAGTGCTGCACAGTGTTGTCGGTTCTTCCGGTTCTATTTGCATAATAGAACCAGCTTTGTTTTTCAATGGAACCGATGACACCAGATGTTGCAGAAAACAATTTCTAGTGTGTGCCTATATGAGACAATGTGGAGGTACGGTTATCTCGACTCAAAAGAAATCAAATATACATGTGAGATAACCCAAAGTCTCCTTGGTTTGATGTTGCTACGATTGAATGTACCCAAAAAATACACATTAATTGTGCATTCCTTTAGCATTTAAGAGACATGTCATGATGTAAAAATAAACGTTTTTATTTTTGTATTTAAGCAATGCGGAAAAAGGAAAAAAATTATTTTGTAAATGTCCTAGTTTGTGAGAATGTTTTTAGCGAAAAATGCTTTCAAGATTTTTATGAGTTAATATTTTCGTGATGCAAGTACATATAGTAGATATACATGTAGAGTACTTATAGTAAGATGCTCGAAAATTCTTGAAATTTTTGAGTGCAAAAAATAGAAACCTAGACTCAGAGAGAGAGGGGGGATACATACCTTTGTGTAATTTAGGCGTTTAGTTCCATGAGTCCTAGACCTAGTCTAATAAGGTTGAAGGGTTCTCGTTTGAGAGGTTTACTTAATATATCGACAATGTTGTCTTCAAAGGAGACCTTCCCAATTGAGATGTTCCCCTTTTGGACATTGTCACGAAGGAAGTGATGTAGGATTTCTACATGTTTGGTACGAGAATGGAGAACGAGGTTTTTAATAAGGTTGATGGCACCTTTATTGTCACAAAGAACGGGTATGTCATCTAATTTTATGTCATAGTCTACCAGAGCTTGTTTCATCCATAAAGCTTGTTGGCAAGCTTTTCTGGCGGATACGTACTCGGCTTCGGTGGTGGAAATGGCTAGGGCGGTTTGTTTCTTAGAGAACCACGATGTGAGGCAACATCCCATGAATGTGCACACACCGCTTGTGCTTTTGCGATCGACATAGTCTCCCGCATGATCGGAATCGGCGTAAACTATGGTTTCTACACCCGTTCCTTTGGGATACCATAAACCTAAATGTGTTGTTCCCTTAATATATCTAAAAATCCTTTTTACTGCTTCAAGGTGTGATGTTTTGGGATCTTCTTGAAAATGGGCGCATAGACAAACACTAAACATGATGTCCGACCGACTAGCCGTAAGATAGAGTAAACTACCGATCATGCCATGATATTTTATGTTGTCAATGGATTCCTCGTCTTCGTTCCGGGTGAGTTTGGTTCCAGATAACATAGGTGTTTTGTAGGTTTTGAGTCTTCT
>BQNB010033799.1:1342-40340 GCA_026074375.1 Tanacetum coccineum | reverse complement strand
TCCTCTTCACCCAAACCTTCTTTATCAAAGGATTTCACTCTTCTAGATGAACCAACCTTGTATAATATTTTAAGCCCATGAGTTCTTGACTTATTCCTCCTCTCTAGCTTCTTGACTCTCCTTTTCAAACCTGCAATCTCATTAGCTTGAGTAGTCTTTGTAGTCTCCAAAGCAAGAACTCTTGATTGTAAAGTTGTACATAATGCCATCAATTCCTAAAGTTTCAGACTATCCTCACCACTTTGAAGTGTGTTACCTCTTGCGAGCAGTGGATCATTGGAAAGTTTAGATACATTCTCAAACCTAGTTTGAGCAATAGTATCCCTTATGGTTTCTTGGCACCTGGGACCACCACCTAAAGTAGTTCCTTGGGAACCAGCTTCATTAGGTGTTGCCTTGGATCGGGTCTTAATGATGTTACCACGGTCCTGCTCTGTTTCTAAGCTAGAAGGCAGTAGTGCCATTCGGCCTTACCAAACTGTACATTCCATATACTCAATTGACAAACTCATCTGCTACATATAGTTGTAGGACCATAGGCTGGAGGTCCTATAGTGTCCTTTCTCTTTGGCCTCCTAGGTTTTTGAGTCTTTTGGGGTTGAGATGTTGATGGTTGAATAATGGTGGGTGTGTGATGGGGATCAGTTGGCATTGCTGAACCTTCACCCATTTCTTCTTGATTGTGTACCACCATGGTTGGAAATAAGGGTGTAACTCTACCAAAAAATCCTTTCCCTACCCTTTTAATATTCCCAAATATCTTCTTAGTGTGAGAGGGTATAACATAAATTCTCTTGTGACTTGGCAGGCCATCAAGTTGTTGATTCATAAACACTTGTACAAACCTTGGATACATCAAAAATTTGCCCACATTATCCAAGTTTTTCACCATACTTTCAAAAATGTATTTTGAAAAGTTGAACTACTAGTTTGTAGCTAAACAGATAATTGTAGAAGCCATAGTGCTACTAAACTCATTCTATCCGGTAGTCTTAGAACTTAGGCATTATAGAATAGTATGAATAAGGAATTTCCATTATGGGGAAAAGAATGCCTTATAAAAAGTAAGCTTTTTGTGAAATTTTCTCATACCCCATTAATGTAAGTTGTTCAAAGATGGTAGCATTGGGTAGACAATCAACACCTTCAGCATCTTCTAGTTGAAGATCTCTTCTTACAATCGACTCAGTAATGATGATCTGCTTTCCATCCACTAGGGCTTGTAAATGTACTTCCCCATTAACAGTTTTCGCCTTGACAATAGCCCAGAATTGTTCAATGCATGAAATATATATTGTAGGATTGATCATTAGTGCATACTTTATAGTGTGTGCATTAAGAAAATCCATAATCTTCTCAAACCCTTCACTTTTATTATGAGTATCAGCAAACTTTAGGGTTGTCATTGTGTTTGGTTTTGATGATGAATGATGAAATTGAGTTAGGGTTTGTGAAATGATAAAATTGAGTTAGGGTTTGTGATTAGAGAGTATTTGAAAGAGTGAAATCGATTATATGATTGATTGAAACCCTTCATCGAAGTATTTATGAAAATACCCTCAACAACATTAACTTAAACCTAGCAGTATTAACTCAGCAATAGTAAGTTTATGCCTAGCAGCATTAACTTAGAACTAGCAGTAGTAAGTTATGCCTAGCAGCATTAACTTTGAGTCAACAGCATTAACTCCAATTCCATTCAAAAAAAACTTTTCCATCATCAATCTAACACTTTTCCTTTCTTTTCTTACAAAATGTTAGTCCAAAAACTAAGAAAGCACAATCTATAGCAATTTCCACAATTATTACAGTATTAATTATACCTAACAGTATTAAGTATAACTAACAGTAGTAGCTCAACAGTATTAAGTATAACCAGCAGTACTAATTATACTTAACAACAAAAACTTTTAATGACATGAATAACAATACTAATTCATACAAAGCTTTACAAAAACATAAGAGATAAAAGACTTTAAAGATTCATCATTTCAATACTAACAATCAAATATTGCAATCTATTTACATCAAAATCTTTTGCAAGCAAATCTGCAACATATTTTGCCAGTATGGATTTTGACCCATTTAGAATCAATTTCTTTTCCATACAGATCTTCTAATAAAAAGATGACTGATATCTATATGCAATTGGTTTTTTGAATGAAAAAACAGGATTATAATAGGAGCAAATAGTACTGTTATTATCAATAAAGATCTTGGTATGCATAAAATTGTACCCATAATCAAGTAGTTGATTCTGAATCCAAATTCTTAAGGTTTAGGTATTGAAGATGGAGGTATGATAGTTGGAGGTGGGATATGTGATTTTTCAGTATAAAAGGCTTGCAAAGCTTTCATGTAGGGATCATCATGAAATAATGAAAGAGTTGGTGAAGCTAGAGGGACTATTCCAAATGAGTTGGAAGAGCTAGAGTAAGTTTTTCCCGGTGAAGTCGGGATATAATCCGGAGAAGCCAGAGGAAGATAGTTTGGGAAGTTTGAGGAAAAGGCATCCTCCATATTGGAAGTAGGATGGTCGAGAGAAGACATCATTCTGTTTAACAACCCAACGGTAAATAACATAAGTTATTTATTTAGTAATATAATAGTTATGTATCTTTACATACCATTTTGGAAGATATAGCGGCACGGAGGACTTTCTTGGATGGAAAAAGAAAAGTAGTTATAGTTAAGGTTTCAACCTTGTTCTCTATAACGTGGCTCTTGATACCAAATTTGTAACACCCCCAATTTTACATATAGCAGCGGAAGCTAATCTGGGGTATCACTTTAAGGTACAACAGTCACAATCATAGAAAACGAATCAAAAAGAGTTGTTTTTGAAAATTTAGTTATCATTCATTATTTCATCAGAGTTTTTACAAATGAAAGGTCCCAAAATCTGAAACACAAAGTTTGAATGATATTAGTTTTGCCATCTTCAAGTCCTCGCCACTCCATGTCATAGGTTGCTTAGTTACTTGAGATAAAACATGGTAAAAAGTCAACACAAAGGTTGAGTGATATTCATAGGTTTAAGTTAAATAATTTGAATGCAAATTCGATATTGGGTTACGTTGTTATACACCCGTTATTTGTAAAACAATATTATTGCCATTAGCTCATGAATACGAAGCCTTAGGATATATTTGATATGTTATAGCCCCAACGGGTGCCTTTGCCAAAACACCCGCAGTTATATTCTAATGGTGTACAATTGGTTACCGGTTTAACTAGGTACACCAACGGGGAGTCCAACCCAAATAGATCTATTCACAACATTCGCGATCACTCCATAGAGTAATTAACGGTTCATGATATTGGGGACTTAAAGGGAAAATAGTTACTTAGGCAATAATAAATCAGGACAGCATACAGAAATAATTGCATTCATGGTTTATAGCATGTATCCCCCTTGCGGGTTTATAAAACATTTGAAATATTAAAATGCTAGGCTATGAACTCACCTTAAGAGTATAGGGAAATTTGATGGGTAGCAAAGGTATATGGAATGAAAGTAATGGCTTCGTCACACGCAACCTGGGGTAATATGTCAAGTCTTAGTTGATTGATTATTATAATGAATATCATCTCTGATTGAATTGTTATGGAGTATAGTTATCACCGTTCGGGCCATCATAAATTCAAAGGTCATTCAGTAATCGTTTGAGGAGCTTGGGCACTTTAATCGTTCAAAACCCAACAACTAGTCAAATTTATACCAAGTTGTATCATCCTGGGGTTTTGAAGTTTGTTGTTGTTGTTTTCATGCTTTTTATGTACTTTAGAATCAATCTTGTTTACCTGCACTTGTAGTTCTTGTTGCTGCCTCCTATCTGTCATATTTTTTTTAGCATTCCAGTTTTAAAAGCTCAAAACCCTATTTTCTACCTTAAATATAAGTTAGTTTAAGTTTGTTGTAGCTTCTGCAAATGTTTGCACAAGTAGCTTATAGTATAAGCTCCATCTGTTTCAGCTTTATTTTCACTTTTGAGCTTATTTGCCCAGCTTATTTTAGGGCTGTAAAAGCCTCCTTGGCTTGTTACCTTGCAATTCCCAAGACTGCTTATCTAATTTTCAGCTTCTTTTGCTTATGTTAAATGCTTAAAATATGCTTATTTAGACTTGTTTTAGGTAATGTTAGCTTAATTAAGCTTAGTTGTATCTTATTAAAGCTTTTAGAGCTTTTTCATGTTTATGAGTTTAAGTTAAAATCATATAGTGTAATCTGTCATATTAGCTTATCTTTTTCTAGCTTCATCCTTAGTTTAGATTGCTTAATTTTTGCTTATTTGTCAGTAGCTTATAGTACTTCATTTGTTTTCACTTTTTAGCTTAATCCCCATGCTTATTTGTCTTTTATCTTAGCTTAAAAGTAGTAAGTTAGCATGCTTGTCTGTCTCTTAGGCCTTTTTTTTAGATTTTCAGTGCCTTTTAGCTTAATGTATTTGCTTATTTTTTTTCCTAAGTGCTTAATAGAGCTAGGAGATCATCTGTTTTAGCTTGTTTACTTGTTCTTGTTGCTTATTTAGTCCAAAAAGCCAAACAGTTTGACCCTCTAGTCATTTAGTTTAACTTAGCATATCTGTCAACTTTTCTCAGCTTATTTCTGGCTTATTTTTAAGCTTTAATAAAAGTCTCTTTATTAATGTTGTTTATTTTTTCTTATTTTAGCTTTTCCAAAAAGAAAATTGCTGCTATTATGGGTTATAGAAAGAAGAAGTGGGGATGAGTTAGAATAAAGGGTTATGAGCCCTATTTATAGTCGAATGGCACCTTAGAGGCCAAGGGAGCTTAGAGACCAGGTTAGGACATGTATGGGAGCTACAAGATGATGTAGTGAAGCTATGGTGTGAGTATTGAGGTCTTTGATTGTATCTTGAAGATGTGGAAGTGATTTTGGTGCTTGTGGTGGCCGCGACATACTTAGGGACTAAAGAAGAGGATGTGGCTCATCTTAGGACCAAGAAATGGAGAAGATATTTGTGTGAGGTGCTTGTAAACTTCTTAGAAGAGAATTAGCATGGTCATTGAGGTGCTTGAGTGCAAGAGTAACTTTCAAAATGGGTTAAAATGCAAAGAATATGGTTGCGGGTTGGTTAGGGCTCGAACTAGGGTTTTCTTGGTTATTTTTCGAGTGAATTTGATTAGTAATGTTAGATTAAGGATCACAAGACTTGTATTAAGGATTATTAATGAGAATTGATAGGTGGTTCGAGTTTAAAATTCGTAAAAATGAGTAAACGGGTCAAAAGTTCAAATTAGGGTTCAATTAGGGTTTTCCAGATTTAATTCTTGTACATTGTTGTTAAAATGATGAAATGATGATGGAATGTGATTTGTAATGTTGTAATTTATGTTATTACAACTTATTTGAGTATTGGTTTAGGTTTACAATGGATAAAAACAAAGAAACGAGTCTTGGTTTAGAAACTAGCTCAGTTTTGAATTAGTGTTTTGAGTGTAAAAATATGTGTGAGAGCTTATGAGTAGAATAATTAAGGTTTATACATTGTATATTTAGTGTAGTAGCTTGTACAAAAGTGGTGATGAAGAAACTAGAATGAAAACGGAGGTAAAACGGCTATTTTAAATGTCATGCTTAATGACTTGTATATTGTGCTTTTAAAGACTTGCACTTTGACTTGGAGGGAGTTTATATTTCAAATGAGATGTTATATTACTTGTACATATGCTTTAGTAACTTGTACATTAACTTTAGTTATTAATCTTTCATGGAATTAGGGTTTAGAGGTAAACGATAACGGTTTAAAGCCTGTCTTGATATAATGTTGCAAATGGTACATTATATAAGTTATGTACTTTGTAAAAATGATATTAAGATATTGACTTGATATGTTATGATATTTTCTTGACATATATATAGATAGGATTGCCATAGGTAGGTTGCGTGAGCTTGTTAACTTTAGTTAAGCAAGTTATGTTGCATATTAAGATATTGGTAATGCAAGTAATGTAATAAAGCGAGAAATTTCCCTGAAAAAGGTGGTTCATATATAATAGATAGATAGTACATTGCATCTAACTTAATAGATGGATATTTACATTGATGAAAATTTATGGGTTGTTATATAACTTCAAGAAATGAATTTATAAAACTCCTATGCTAGAAAACATCGAAGCCGAACACCTCACGAAAAAGGGATAATAAGTCACTCAACTCTCCAGTAGTCTAAGTGTTTCATTTTCGGGGTGATCGCTCAATTGCACAATCATAGCATGTATTCTATCATAAGCTTGGAAAGTACACAAATCTGCACCAGTTAGAATTAGGGTCTAAATAATTCTCGAAGGCAACAAGGGTAATATGGTTTTTAAAGGGTGATAAAGGGTTAGGATAGACACGGGATACGCATTTAATGGTTGTTAATATAAAAACACAAAACACATAGTCTAAAGAAATCTAAGGTTTTCATAACTAGCTATTGTCCATCCATGGGTCCAAGAGTTTAAGTCTAAAAATCTGATCTTCAATTAATGGACTACCAGCTCCATTCTTCATAAGTATTGGTATGACTTGGTATAATAATGGGCTACTAGCGCCATTCTTCATAATTATTGAGATATCTTGGTGCAATAATAGGCTACTAGCTCTATTTTTTATTTTTTATTTTGCACCATCTTTATATTTTTTAGCACATGGGTGGCTTTTTTGTTTCACCCTCTTTTCTTCATTTTCTTCATGATAAATATACAAATGTTACAGGAGTTTATATCTTTAATTATTGCCCTTGCAACATCTGATATTATACGCACATCCCCCCACTTAAGTTAAACAATGTCGAAAGTGGTGATACAAGGGGGGTCTTTATAGATCATAACTGATTGGTCTTCCACGAATGCATACAATTTTCATTCCCATTCCCCCGAACCATGGACTTAAGTAGCCAGAGATTTCAACACACAGAAAATAAAGACTAAAGGGTAGTGATGTGTTGTTATGTGGTGTATATTTTATTGATTTAAGTTTTAAATTTATATTTTGCCGACTAAACCAAAAACAACACTTTAACGGGCAATGTACACGATCGGTAGTAGTTTCATGGTAAGTAGGGTGTCGAACACTTGAAGCGAGGTTAAATCTATAAATTTAATTAATATCTTGGCTATCTAATCTATGTTAATTCTATTCTATTCTAAACCTATGTCAGTCTAAATCCTAATTCAAATGGGAAAAATGGGGTTTTCAGCCTGAGAGACTAGCACGGTTTGGTTGGTGACTACAATCAATTCAAGGCTCTTTTACCCACGCAATCTAATTAACAAAAGATAAAAGAGCGGTCAAACCTTATATAAGAAAGTTGTATTAACCATTATCAATCTGATTAGAAAGTTGGTTTGTTTATTAAGTGCAATGATTTCTTCTCTTGAGGTGGCATATCATTCTTAAGATTTAGGTGTTACATCATCCTAAGACCTAGACACATTAATTCTGTCACACTTAAAGCATCCGCATAAAGCATCTTTATTTGCTGATTATAATCTATCTTAGGGATTAAAGCAATGGTGATCTTGTTAAACCCTAGCTCATAGAGACTTTGCCCACTTACCGCTTAATAGAAATTTATACACTAGTAGTCCACTTGTCCAACTATCTAATGGAATCAGAATGTTACTTGTTAAATTATCTAAGTCACCTACTAGTCAACACGATCAATAAACCATTGGCAATATCCATTTAACTAGTTAAGCCCAACGCGTATCCTAGACACAGACTTAGAAGAACAATATTTATGTAACTATAATTCTAGATGTATAAATTACTATATTGAGAGCTATCCCAGACTTTAGATCTACTTGGTCCGCTTCACTAGATCTAGCTGAATGATATGTCTCATACAAAAGCGCGTAAACAAGTATTAATTAATAAAATAAACAAGCATACAATGATAAATCAAGAAATCGAGATAAACAAATACGAAACATTCAAATCTTCATAATAATGGCTAATACCCAAAGGTATTAGCCTTCAAATGTCATAATAAATACAAGAGCAATTATTTAGCCAAGGTAAACTAACCGAGTTAACGAATGATACCAAAAACTGAACGATTACTAAAGTATATGGAATTACACGATGTCTTCTATGGAATTGATAACGTTGCTCGACCTCTTCTGCTATTTTTCTCTTCTGAAAACCGACTGCTATGGTTTAAGTATTGAAAATATGATTTAGTACACTGAAAACTCATTTTTAAGTTTTCTATTTATAAGGTCTGGAAGTCGGTTGGATACGGCATATCCAAGTGTTGGATACGGCGTACTGGGGATTTCTTGGAGTAGGGACCACGCTTGATATCTTCCAGAATATTACATTGATTCCATACTTTGAATACGGCGTATTGAGTCTCTCTGGATACGGCATATTAAGCTTATTCCTCTGTGGTCTTTGGTGAGTACAGGCATGGATACGTTGTAGGCACAGATAAACGCCTATATTCCTTTATTGATACGTCATATTGTCCCTCAGAATATTAATCTTCAAAATATCTTTATTTAAAGCTCCAGAATGGCGTCGCCTTATTGCTACTTTCACTAATTACTTCCATATTACTGCAATTCTTAAATATAAATGATTAAGTAATAATCTTTGCAAAAACTATACAAAATATGTTAATAACAAGGGATAAAAAACGATTCACACAAATAGACAGTATTTGAATGTCATCAAATGACCCCCCATAGATCCTACTGTCCTCAAGTAGCCTTTAGAAGTTTATAAAAATGTATCCTTAAGGATATTTTCCGTTAAAGCACAAGTACACAACTAAACACCTCAAGAAATAGGAAGATAAAAACACTCAAATCACTCAACTAATCTATATGGAAACCATGTACTAATTCGCTCATTGCTCGGAAATCGTGACGAGTCTTCCATCATATAGCTTGGCAAGGATACACATCTCCACCAACTAAAGAGCCAAAGTAGTAACAAATTTTAAAAGTAAATATGGGTTTTTGTATGAAAGGCTTACGGTTGATCATTCTACAAATCTTTCACAGAATACCACTCCAATAAGGCAGCAGAAGCACACCTACAATGGCCGTAATGACATAATAGACAGTGTGTTCGATCACATCCTCATAGAATTTAACCAACGGTTAGGATGAAGAATGATATAGGGTAGGAACCTTCTAACTTTCACCAAAATTCATAAACCAACGAGGCAGCTAAGACATGCATACATGGTCCGTAACAACGGAATATACATGCAACCGCTCAACAAGTCCCTCAATTTCTCGTATAACTAGCGGCTAATCATTAGGTGAGAGGGAAGTAAAATGTTGTTACATAAAAATCAAGAAACAAATAGATTAAGACTTAAGATACAAGTTGCTAGACACTTTTTTCCCGACCGTTACCATGATTAAGACAACTATTTACAACGTCTTGATCATTGATAAAAAACAACAACCTAAGTTGGCGTTCCCGTAACGGCCAACTTCCCAATCATCCCAAAACTTTACATACTCTACAAGGCAAGTAGGCGATATTTTCCACTTTGTACAATACTCTACATCGTTGATTTTTTAGACGTATCAACGAATAATCGATCCTTCGTGTAAATCCTTCGATAGTTGCGAAACGATTATCTTTAAACTTCCTTTCTTTTTCTTTTTGTATTTTTCATTTTTTTGTTTTTTTGGCTAACTATACTTCAAATCTTGGTGTAGTTTCACCATCTTCACAATCATAATAATTTCGGATAATTTCTTTGATAGTTCCTTCATTCTTAGGATTTACCATTAATTGTGACGGCAGTAAAATCACATGAGTTTTGACTACTAATATACATTCACATTTGCAATGTGCAAATTTCCAACCGCACAAAAGATAGAAAATGACACAAGACTCAGGAAATACAAACTTTACACTTTAAGCAACTAGTAACTGTAAATTAAACTTAATCTAACAGGGTAGGTTAAGGTGTAAGGGTGTAACGAAACAAATAGTTGGTGTAATTCCTAAAGGATTGGCTCTACGGGTTTTTTTCTAGTGGATCTTCACTTTAAAGATGAGAGAGAAAAAGGGTTTAAATGGGAGGTTAACTAACCGGTGTAGTTAGTTAATAAGCAACATGTAAAGGCGATTTGGGTGTAATCCGAAAATACCAATTTAAACAACTTACTCCAATTAAATCCATAATACTCATTATTGTGGTCTCGAATAGATATACCAAGAAATTAAAAAAAACCCTTTTTTCTCTCTCAATTTTGGTAATTTCCGGCCACCAATAGCCTTTTTTTCCGATCACTTTTTCACCTCTTTTCTGATCCATTAATTCATAATTGACTCTTCTTCTCTATTGTTCTGTGATTATACTTACCTTAATCGGATTAGGGTTTTCTATTGTTTTAGGGTTTCGTTTATTACTTTTCTGGGTCATAGACGATTCCTTTGAACATATTAAACTTTGATTTGATCTTGGTTAAGGAGATCGCTAACTTCATAGTGATTGAAGTCGGTTTGGGTTGTGATTCAGAATAGGGTCTGAATTGGGCGATTGGTTTTGGTGGGCCGATCATTCCGATTTTAAGGAATCATCAATTATATATTCGATCCCTTGTTACACTATATCACTGTTTGATCTATTCACAAGGGTATTGGTGAGTTGTTTTTTAACCCTTAAATGATTTCCTTATAAACCCTAATAATTTTAGGGTTTCGATCTACTGGTTGTATCTTAAGGTTTCGTTTGGCAGCGTAAGGGTACTAGTGCGTAGCGAATTGTGTTCAAACCTATTTAGGGTTTACTTATCGCTAGTTTTTATGTTGTTGTTGGTTTAAATTTGAAGTGGGTTTTTAGAGAGATGGATAAAGGATTCTTGAACCGTAAGTCAAGTTGCAAGAAGCATGATGATGGGGGTTCGATGGAAAAGAGTTCATTGTTGGGTAACCTAGCTGGAAAAATCAAGAACATAGATGGTAAGATAATCGGCAAGGATGGTAAACCAAATGGTTGTCTCGTAAATTGTGTCCGTATCCTCGATGCAACAAAGTCCATGCTTATGTGGGTTTGTAGGATTTGAATATCCAAAAACCCTAATGTATTTTATTTACTTTTTATAGTTATTTTTTATTTGTCATATTATTAAATTGAGTAAATATTTTATAATATTTGGTTTTATTATATTTTTTATAATTTTTTTTTTTATTTTTAATTATTTTTTTTTTATTAATAATAGTATTGATATTTTTTTGTTTATTGATTTATTATATTATTTGGAACCAATTGCACATACTTTGGATTCGAATAATGGGTCTCAAACTATTCAATCCGGTTATCAGATTGGTATGGTTAAGGAGATTGTTAGTCCTAATGAAGGATGTTCCAATTCCATGGTGAATGACATTAGTAGCCACACAAACGATGTACACACAACTGATAAGAGCTCTTTGTCAGCTGTATCTATTCCTAAGGATGCAAGTTGAATGAAATTAAATGAGGTTTTTTAATAACCCTTATAACGGTTTACTACCGTTGGTAAAAGGCTAGCATTCCCATTGGTCATGATTTTTGTAAAACATGCTTGGGCGAAGTTTGGACTGAAACATGCCATGTCACACCATGGCATGTTTCTTTTTCAATTTGAAACTAAGGCGGGCATGGAAAAGGTTATGGAGGGTGGTCCTTGGCGAATCAATCTGGTCCCTTTCATTTTAAAGGAATGGAAACCGAATACTCTACTTAAGAAGGAGGATGTGTATACTATTCCGTTATGGGTGAAAATGCATAACGTGCCTATAGTAGCTTATAAAAAGTTGGATTGGAAGAGTATTGAGCTGCAAAGGGTGGTAAACACATAGATTAGATGCGCAAAACTACAAGCATTTGGTCTGAATACATAGGGACGTAGTGACTATGCATAAGAGCTCTTGTGGAAATATCATACTGAAACTCCTCTTGTTAATTCGTTTAATGTGGGAAATTTCTCCCTTAGATGAAGACAATGGATAACGTTATGGTCAAAAGTTTGATATCGAAGAATGAATGGCTAAAACCTCCAGATGCGGGAGCTTGTAAAGTGTTTTTGATCATATTGGAGGCTGAGTGTCCTAAGAATCAAGCTATTTATATGCCTTAAGAAAATCGAGTGTGTGCAAACAGAAGACAAGGGTAAACAGATTGCTATTAAGCCTGTGGTTAATACGGGTAAGAAGACTACGGATAAAAAGGTTAGTACTCAACGTTATATTAAAGGATATCGTGTTAACAATCCAATACAAAGACTTGTTAAACCGTGCGGAATGGTTAAAAACATAATACTGATAATCATGTTAGCAATAACATGGAACAGACCTCGAATACTACTAAGCCGCCTTCTCTTCCTGATTCTTCAAAAGATGGTAAGCCAAACTATATTAGCGATGATATTAGTTTTGATGCTGTTAGGAAGTTCGTTAATAAATCGATTGAGGAGGAGTCAATACTGGAATATATTAGGAATAATACCAAGGAGGGTTGTAGTTCGGGGGAAATACAGGATGATAAGGTTTCATCTAAGAAACCTAGCTTATCTATGGAAGTTCTCAATGCAGATTCTGATACGGATGTAAAGGAAGTATTCCAACCTGATGATGGTATGTCTTTTCCTATCTCCTCGTTTGTTGGTGGGCAATAGTTGGAAGGTGAGATCCTAGATGCTTATGAAGACTATGAAGTTTAATTTGAAGAACATTCAAGCCCATATCAAGAATTTTGTGACCAATTTGACTTCAAACTTAAATGTTGTGGTAGGAAGTAGTTTTTTTCTGATTTCATAAGATCGGCATGTCGTTCTTATGTAGTGGAAAGGAATGTAGCAAATCTAGTTTTGCTTTATTTTTGCCTATGTAATGGGCTGAGATGAGGGACTTCACCCTCATCCTTTGTACTTAAACGTTTTTTTTGGTGTAATGCAATTTACCGGGGTATTGATTCCCTTTTACCCAAAAAAAGAATAGATATACCAAGCCAAGTTCTATAGTCTACAACATCACCGACACACTTATATTTTTTTGGAATTTGGGTAAACATTTGGAAACAGAAAGGCTAATTCCTGACAATATCTAACAAGGGTTATTGTGTGCGGGTTATGTACCATGTTATTTCACAAAAGCATGCTTGATTTTTTTTAAATTTGAGCATAATTTTAGCATTTTAGTGTGAAAAATAGGACAAGTAAACATTCTAATTCCATCCCTCCACTTGAATTATACAACGTCCTCGTTGTATATATAAAACATTAACTACGGGAATTTAAAAAGAATTAGAATGAGAAACTCCCCTGATATTTGCTCGGTAGATTCTCCAAGTTGTGTTTATGAGCAAGATTGTGTGCTGGAAAAGCGTCTGAATCCTAGCACAATAACCACACATAAATTCTAGAAAATAATTCATTCCAACCAACGAATCGTCGAATATATTCTTTCTCGAGGTCGTGTATAGAATTATAGGAAAAACATGTGCATTCCTATCTTGGTACCTACAGTTAATTTAAACTAAAATAAACAAACTAATTATGGGTCAGTCTGGTGGATACGGTGTATCAGTTTAGTGAATACGCCATTTTCAAAATCTGACAATAATGTTTTAAAGTGTAATAAAATAAAGACTGACAATTAATACGCCGTATGGTATGGGGCGGATACGTCGTATTGATGTCTGGGAAGACAGACTCGATAAAAATAAATAACAATCCGGGTTGTCTCTCGGGAAGCACTTTTGTTTACAGCGAAGTCTTTAAGTTAGACTTTTCTTCAGCTTCTCATCTTTCCATCTCATGCACGCTAATGTGCCCCCGTATGAGCCATTCTTCCATCTTCACATTTTGAATGTAATTGGGTCCTAGATTCAAAACTCCTTTGTAGAACCCTTTAAGCTTTTGGTCATGCAAGCGAGATTTCCATACATCTTATCCAATCCACTTACATTCATTAAGGTGGGAACTAAATTGCAATAATGCTCATTATGTGGTTTATAAATCTCGGATGGATCGACACCATTTGTAAGTTACTATCATCATCAACCATTGTTAAATGGTATCGATCCATCAAACCGTCTTGCCTTTAGATTCCTACATCTCTAAGAAACTGTTCACCAACAAGAACATTGCCCATATCCTTTATCACGATAAGCATCCATATTCTCTAAAAAACCTGGCAAAGTTCATCACAACAAAACGGTTCCAACAAAAATAGCACATTCATTAAAAAGCCCTACAACATATTTCCTTTTGTACACCACTAATCTATTAATTATTTAAATTATAAAACTTATATATGACATCACCTTGACATACAATAACGGGAATATAGTTGATTGTGAAAATTACAAATCCTATCATGCATGAAAACTTAAGTTAGGCACTAGTCTGTGGTGGAGTAACTATTATTCTAGATGCATAAATTACTATATGGAGAGCTATCCCAGACTCTAGATCCGCTTGGTCCACTTTGCTAGATCCAGTTGAATGATAGGTCGCATACGAAAGCGCGTAAACAAGTATAAATTGATAAACATAAACAAGCACTCAATGATAAATCAAGAAATCGATATAAACAAATACCAAACATTCAGATCTTCATAAGAATGGCTAATACCCGAAGGTATTAGCCTTCAAACGTCATAATAAATACAAGAGTAATAATTTAGCCAAGCTAAACTAACCGAGTTAACGAATGATACCAAAAACTGAATGATTACTAAAGTATATGGAATTACACGATGTTTTCTCCTCTAAAAAAAGATTTTGTGGTTTAGGTATCGAGAATATGATTTAGCATCCTTAAAACTCATTTTTGAGTTTTCTATGTATAAGGTCTGGAAGTCGGTTGGATACGACGTATCCATGTATTAGATACGGCGTATTGGTGATTTCTCGGAGTAGGGACCACGTTTGATATCTTCTAGAATTTTATATTGATTCCATATCTTGAATACGGTGTATTGAGTCCTCTGGATACGACGTATTGGTCTTCATTCCTTTTGTGTTATTTGGTGAGTGCAGGCACGGATACGCCGTATCTTCCTTGATGGATATGGTGTATTGGTCTTCAGAACAATAATCTTCAAAATATCTTCATTTAAGCTCCAGAATGCGCGCCTTTTGCTAAGTTTCACCAATTACTCCATAATTACTGCAATTCTCAAATATAAATGATTAAGTAACAATTCTTTGCAATAACTATACAAAATGGGTTAATAACATATGATAAATGATGCTATAAAAGTTATTTGATGTCATCAAGTGTACTTTTCTGTCTAGTGGATACGGCGTATTATGATGATCTAATACGGCGTATCGAGTGTGAATCAGCTTCAATAGTAGTAGAGATCGACTTGACTTGATCTCTCGGGTTCGTTTCAGTTGAGCTAGGTAGGCTTCCAAATCCTCTCTCCTGTAGTACCTTGCTCATTTGTCCGATTTGTATCTCTAATCTAATGTTTTAATTGATGCTCCTTGGTTCCTTATGGCAGCATCCGTTGAAGCTCAGATTTCTTTGATCAAGTTAGAGTTTTCCTCGTGTATTTTTGCCGATTCTCCCATAAATTTGCTCAAGGTATCTTCCATTGATTGCCTTCGTTCTTGATACGAAGGATTTATGTTGTTCCTTTGGTAAAATCCTGGAGCTGTTGCTCTATATCCCCCTCCTTGAAAAGGTTCACCAAATTGTGTATAGTAAGCTTCTTCTAGTGTTTTCTCTTCTTCTTTTAGTGGGAAATATTTGGTGTAATGGGGTCCTTTGCATTGTTCACATCCTACTTGAGCAGCATAAAAAATTTCATTCACCTTCTTGATCTCTCTTCCTAGATTGTTCAGTTGTACTTGTATAGTAGCCAGTCCGTTAGAATTCTCAGTACTTCTTCCTCTAGATGTTCCATTATGCCATTTTTGAGAGTATTCCGCCATTTATTGGATAGCCTTTTTAGCATCAACAGCTGTCTTAGTTGGAACGACACCTCTTGAGTCAAGAATCTGTCATGTTGGAACATCCAACCCATTGTAGAATAAAATTACCTCCTGCATCTCAGTCAAATAGTGTTGAGGACACTTCATCAAGGGTTTCATCTGCTTCTTGCTAAAAGTTGTAGATTTCCTCCATTTTCTTCGCAGTTCGACCAGGTGGGCAATATTTGTTTAAAAACTTAGTTTTAAGATCTTCCCAAGTTTTGATCGAACCAATTGGTTCATTTCTTAGCCAACGACTTGGCGAACTCCGATTTATGGTATAAGGAAGACTCGGGTGCATTTGTTTAATCCTCTGTGAGTTAGGATAGTGGATAAGTCAATAATTTCGAGAACTTTCTCAATGTGTTCGTTCGCATCCTCATTATCCGAACCGCTAAATGTGTTTTCTCGAAACTCCTTAAGAAATTAGCCTTTCAGTTTAAAACTATCTTTTTCCTCAATCTTAGGCCTAGCAACTCCCGATCCATAGTCCTTTTGGGTCTTGCTCATGTATTGTTCCATGGTTTTTGCCATTGCTCCCGCTTCTTCTTCCTCTGAGTATTCTTGGTCAGAAAATAAATTGAAATTAGGGAATCTCAATTTGTCAAGACTTAGTGTCTTGAAGTGTCTCCTAGATGATCAAAATTCTCGTTCAGGTTCTTTGTAAGGTGTGAATAGTTCATTTGTTGAACTCCTTGTCATGCACTACCTGTAACAAGGGATAAACAATCAGTAGGATTTGCTCTGAAGAAAGATAGAAATTTTTTTGTATGAAAACCAAGATTCTTGTTTCTGTTCCAGATGATTGATACGCCGTATCCAATGGAAGTAGATACCGCCGTATAATCAGTGAATGAATACGCTATATTGGACAGAGAGTTGGATACGTCGTATCCGATGGAAGTGGATACGCCGTATTCAACTATCGACCAAAACAGTGTATTAAGAAAAATAATTAAATACGCAAATAATAAATATATACAAGCAAACAATTAAATATACAAAATATTACAGAATATACAAGAATATACACTAATCTAAATTACACTACTCCTAAGGGTTAGATCTAATCTAATGCTAAAAACCAAAATATAAAATAAAAATCAAGATTAATTTTCACTCCTCGACAGCAGTGCCAAAAACTTGATGTGTCGTTGTGTGGTGTATATTTTTATGATTCAAGTTTTAAATTTATATTTTTCCGACTTAACCAAAAACAACACTTTAACGGGCAGTGTACACTGATCCCGGTATAGGAGTTTTGTGATAAGTAGGGTGTCGAACACTTGAAGCGAGGTTAAATCTATCAATTTAATTAATATCTTGGTTATCTAATCTATGATAATTCTATTCTATTCTAAACCTCTGTCAGTCCTAATCCTAATTCTAACGGGAAAATGGGGTTTTCAGCTTGAGAGACTGACACGGTTTGGTTGGTGACTATAATCAATTCAAGGCACTTTAACCCACGCAGGCTAATAAACAAAAGATAAAAGAGCGGTCGAGCCAAATATAAGAAAATTGTATTAACCATTATTAATTCGATTAGAAAGTTAGTTTGTTTATTAAGTGTAGTGATTTCTTCTCTCGAGGTGGCATATCATTCTTAAGACTTAGGCGTTACATCATCCTAAGACCTAGACACATTAATTCTGTCACAATTAAAGCATCCGCATAAAGCATCCTTATTTGCTGATTATAATCTATCTTAGGATAAAAGCAATGGTGATCTTGTTAAACCCTAGCTCATAGAGACTTTACCCACTTACCGCTTAATGGTAATTTATACACTAGTAGTCCACCTGTTCAACTATCCAATGGAATTAAAACATTATATGTTGAATTATCTAGGTCACCTGCTAGTCAACACGATCAATAAACCATTGGCAATATCCAATTAACTAGTTAAGCCCAAAGCGTATCCTAGACACAGATTTAGAAGGACAATATTTGTGATCCTATGGTTCTAGATGTATTAACATTAACAATATGTGAGAGCTTATCCAGACTCTTGATTTTTGGTCAGTTTTCACTAGATCTCATTTGAATGATAGTCGCATTCAAAAGAAGCGCATAAACAAGTACAAATGATAAACAATAAAAACAACGCATCCAAACGATAAATTAAGAACCATGATTAAACAAATACAAAACATTTAGATCTTCATAATAGATGGCTAATACCGAATGGTTTTTATCCTTCAAAACGTTCATAATTGATACAAAAGCAATTATTAGCCAAGGTAAACTAACCGAGTTACGAATGATACCAAAAACTGAACGGAGATCTATAAGTTTTGGAATTCACACGTGGTCTCCTATGGAATTGATAACGCTGTCGACCTCTTCTGCTCTTTTTCTCCTTTGAAAATTGACTTTTATGGTTTAGGAGAGAGAAGATATATTAGAACTTAAAACTCCTTTTGTGTTTTGTATTATAGGGTCGGGAAGTCGGTTCGACTACGGGTATCCAAGGATTGGATTGGCGTTTGGGGATTTCTTGAGTAGGGACCACGTTCTTGATATCTTCCAAAATATTTGAATACTTATATCTTAATACGACGTATTGACTTTTCTGGATAGTAGTGTTTTCTTTCTTTCCTTTGTGGTTCTTTGGTGAGTGCAGGGGTCACAAATCGCCGTTATATTCCTTGATGGGATTTAACTGGTGGGGAATTATATTAATTTGATGATACAAAACAATGAAAGAAGAATGAAATAGAAGGAAAACAAAAGGATCAAAGTCATCAAGATTGGAATTCTACAAAAGATGGAGGATTTTAAAAGATTTAGTCAAAGATATGAAGATAAAGATTAGGAAGATTTAGTTTCCTAATATAGTTAGTTTTCCTTGTAAGTCTAGATTGGACTCTATATATAAAGAGATCCCTAGACATAGTTTAGGTGTGCCTGGTACAATGTAGACGTCTAGTTGGTTTGGTTTAGCCTCAAGATCAAAGGTGTCTTTGATCCTGTTATAGGTAGGTAACCGTTCTACTATTGATCAAGTAGAATTAGGGCTTGTAAGGAATGAAAAAACCTTGTTAATATAACATTGTCTTGATTATATTCCGCTGTGCAAATTTGATTATGTTCTTGTTATTTTTAATCATAGGATCAGCCTAGTTCTACTCCTCAATTGTAAATCAGAGCCATGTTGTCTTATGATCTTGGATTATACAAGGTTTTAATGTCGAATTTATGAAGGAAAAGGGATTTGAGTTTCTGTTTTTTGGTTATCATGTGAAATTCGGTAAATTAGGGTTTCCACCAAACAATTCGATAAAACAGAAAGTGGGGGTTTCAGTTACATGATCAGATTGGTTTTGTGTTTTATGATCGATCGTGGTTGAATATACAACAGAAAGTTATGTTTTTAAAACCCTAATTCTCCAAAAGCTATTGTTATTCATTTTCCTTAGGGTTTTAGGTTTTCGTATATTTATCTGACGATTGATGTGTTTATGTGCTTACATCTATCATCAGTCATTGATACTGTTATTCGTTAATCATGGAAGCTGGTTAGGCTATTCTTATATGTGGTGTGTAAACCCTAGTTATAGGGTTTTGATAATTTTCTTTGCTTAACCTTGGTGTGGCTGCTGGTGATTAATGAGGGCTCAGGGGTTCTTTTGTGATGAAAAGTGGGAAGAAGACGTGTATTGGTGTTTCAAATAGTGGCAAACCATTAACATATCTATCGGGTCTTTGGTTATTGTTGTGTGTATTGATTGACCTCTGGTATCACGCAGTTGGGATCAATATTTTATTGGTGTTGCTGTGTTATGAAGGTGATGAATGTTACTGTTGTTGGTTGTTTATGAAGTATGATATTATATTCGACACTTCATGATTAGGTTTCAATCATGATGATGCTGCACACTGTTCTGGAACTCATGCATGTATGGTTATGGTTGCTGATATTCGCATATTTGCATATTGTTAGGAAGCATTGTTATTGTAGGATATTGGAAATCATAACACAATTGAATGACTAGTAGATTAGCCAAGTTCTAGAGAGAGAAAGTAATAAAGAACTTTCTAGTGAGAGAAAATGAACTTGTATTATGTAAATGACTAACCCACCTCTTCCATGGCATGGAGTTGCTTATTGATGGTTACAAATAAAATCGGCATAACCTAGGTAAGTTAGTGGGCTTACGCAATTGGGTTTATTACGGACTCATTAACGATTGTTATACATTGAACTACTACTTAACTATGAGCAACAATAAAAGGTAAAATACATAGGGTGACCAAGTCTTTTTCTAATATCTAACAATCTCCCCCTAAGGGAGGTCATCCTAGAAAATACTAATTTAAGCTTTGCAATCTTGATCTTGTGTTCAGCTTACAGTCTTTGATTCTACATGCATTGATTTCTTTGTACATAATGTAGTGATCTTTGAGCTTAGTTCCATTGAGTTGTGTGACTTTGAGCTTCTTTGAGATCATCAGCCACAGTAAATCTCTTAATCATCCTTGTTGTGGTATTGCCTCCATGTAATGTTGTGACCTTCGGACCGGCATGCTCACACTTTTATGGATCATGATAGCACACATCAGAGTTGCAGAAGCTGTGTTATAGGTCTTTCAGTCATCATGATGTCTTTGATTTGGAACATTAAGTGTGAGTATGGGGTTGTAAATTGACATGTCTCATGCCATCAGCTGCTACCGTTTCTACCGTTAGAATTCCTGCATGTATATGTTAGTTGATAGTATAAACAAGCGAAGTGTCTTTGTTTACTTTCGTTGAATAAGGTTGCAAGAACCACGGTTCCCTGTTATTCAGTATAAATACTGCCTGTGATCAGGTAGAATTCCGAAGAATCTCCTTGACAGGGTTTCACAGTTGCGCTATCTGTTCTCAAACTTGAGCGTTCAAAGTAGACATAAGCACATAGTGAGTGAACATAATGTAGTGAAAAAATCCACTGATTAATGAAAAATTGATTTGAAAGTCAATCGCGTGTCACTCAGAAAAGAGTTTTTGTGACACATCGAAGGTTTTATATCATAAAATCAAATTTCATCAGAAACACATTTGTTTTGAAAGATATACACAGTCAATGTGCTCAAATATAGTTGTGGAGCACATCGATAAGTTTCTTCAAACACCTTTTGAGTCAAGAATCTGTCGTGTTGGAACATCCAACCCATTGTAAAACAAAATTACCTCCTGCATCTCAGTCAAATAGTGTTGAGGACACTTTATCAAGAGTTCTTTAAAGCGCTCCCATGCTTGATAAAGGGTTTCATCTGCTTCTTGCTAAAAGTTGTAGATTTCCTCCATTTTCTTCGCAGTTCGACCAGGTGGGCAATATTTGTTTAAAAACTTAGTTTTAAGATCTTCCCAAGTTTTGATCGAACCAATTGGTTCATTTCTTAGCCAACGACTTGCGGCTCTAGTTAAGGATATAGGGAAGACTCGAAGCATTAGTTGATCCTCAATGATGTTAGGAACGTGGAATAAGTCAACAATTTCGAGAACTTTCTCAATGTGTTCGTTCTTATCTTCATTATCCGAACTGCTAAACGTGTTTTCTCGAAGCTCCTTAAGAAATTGGCCTTTCAGTTCAAAACTATCTTTTTCCTTAATCTTAGACCTAGCAACTCCCAATCCATAGTCTGTTCGGGTCTTGCTCATGTATTGCTCCATGGTTTCCGCCATTGCTTCCGCTTCTTCTTCCTGTGAGTATTCTTGGTCAGAAAATAAATTAAAATCAGGCGATCTCAATTCGTCAAGACTTAGTGACTTGAAGTGTCTCCTAGATGATCAAAATTCTCGTTCAGGTTCTTTGTAAGGTGTAAATAGTTCGTTTGTTGAACTCCTTGGCATGCACTACCTGTAACAAAGGATAAACAATCAGTAGGATTTGCTCTGAAGAAAGATAGAAAAAAAATTTGTATGAAAACCAAGATTCATGTTTCTGTTCCAGATGATCGATACGCCGTATCCAATGAAAGTGGATACGCCGTATTAATCAGTTGAATGAATAAGCTATATTAGACAGAGAGTTGGATACGCCGTATTCGATGGAAGTGGATACGCCGTATTCAGCTATCGACCAGAACAGTGTATTAAGAAAAACAATTAAATACACAAATAATAAATATATACAAGCAAACAATTAAATATACAAAATATTCCAGAATATACAAAAATATACACTAATCTAAATTACACTACTCATAAGGGTTAGATATAATCTAATGTTAAAAACCAAAATATCAAATAAAAATCAAGATTAATTTTCACTCTCCGGCAGCAGCGCCAAAAACTTGATGTGTCGTTGTGTGGTGTATATTTTATTGATTCAGGTTTTAAATTTATATTTTGCCGACTAAACCAAAAACAACACTTTAACGGGCAGTGTACCCGATCGGTAGTAGTTTCATGATAAGTAGGGTGTCGAACACTTGAAGCGAGGTTAAATATATCAATTTAATTAATATCTTGGTTATCTAATCTATGTTAATTCTATTCTATTCTAAACCTATGTCAGTCCTAATCCTAATTCTAACAGGAAAAGGGGGTTTTCAGCTTGAGAGACTGACACGGTTTGGTTGGTGACTACAATCAATTCAAGGCACTTTAACCCGCGCAAGCTAATAAACAAAAGATAAAAGAGCGGTCGAGCCAAATATAAGAAAATTGTATTAACCATTATTAATTCGATTAGAAAGTTGGTTTATTTATTAAGCACAGTGATTTCTTCTCTCGAGGTGGCATATCATTCTTAAGACTTAGGCGTTACATCATCCTAAGACCTAGACATATTAATTCTATCACAATTAAAGCATCCGCATAAAGCATCTTTATTTGCTGATTATAATCTATCTTAGGGATAAAAGCAATGGTGATCTTGTTACCCTAGCTCATAGAGACTTTACCCACTTACCGCTTAATGGTAATTTATACACTAGTAGTCTACTTATCCAACTATCTAATGGAATTAGAATATGTTGAATTATCTAGGTCACCTGCTAGTCAACACGATCAATAAACCATTGGCAATATCCAATTAACTAGTTAAGCCCGAAGCGTATCCTAGACACAGATTTAGAAGGACAATATTTATGATCCTATGGTTCTAGATGTATAAATTACTATATGGAGAGCTATCCCAGACTATAGATTTACTTGGTTCGTATCACTAGATCCATTTGAATGATAGGTCGCATACAAAAGTGCGTAAACAAGTACAAATTGATAAACATAAACAAGCATCCAACGATAAATTAAGAAATCGAGATAAACAAATACAAAACATTTAGATCTTTATAATAATGGCTAATACCCAAAGGTATTAGCATTCAATCGTCATAATTAATACAAAAACAATTATTTAGCCAAGGTAAACTAACTGAGTTAACGAATGATACCAAAAACCGAACGATTACTAAAGTATATGGAATCACACGTTGTCTCCTATGGAATTGATAACGTTGCTCGACCTCTTCTGCTCTTTTTCTCCTCTGAAAATAGACTTTTATGATTTAGGTATCGAGAATATAATTTAGCACACTTAAAACTCCTTTTTGGGTTTTGTATTTATAGGGTCTGGAAGTCGGATCGATACGGCGTATCCAAGGATTGGATACGGCATATTAGGGATTTCTTGGAATAGGGACCACGCTTGATATCTTCCAGAATATTCACATACTATATCTTCAATACGGCGTATTGACTTCTTCTGGATACGTCGTATTGATCTTCTTTCCTTTGTGGTCTTTGGTGAGTGCAGGCACGGATACGTCGTATCTTCCTTGATGGATACTGTTGGGAATTATATTGATTTGATGATACAAAACAATGAAAGAAGAATGAAACAGAAGGAAAACAAAAGGATCAAAGTCGTCAAGATTGGAATTCTACAAAAGATGGAGGATTTTAAAAGATTTAGTCAAAGATATGAAGATAAAGATTAGGAAGATTTATTTTTCTAATACAGTTAGTTTTCCTTATAAGTCTAGATTAGACTCTATATATAAAGAGATCCCTATACATAGTTTAGGTGTGCCTGGTACAATGTAGACGTCTAGATGGTTTGGTTTAGCCTCAAGATCAAAGGTGTCTTTGATCCTGTTATAGGTAGGTAACTGTTCTACTATTGATCAAGTAGAATTGGGGCTTGTATGAAATGAAAAAACCTTGTTAAAATAACATTGTCTTGATTATGTTCCGCTATGCAAATTCGTATTTATGTTCATTGTTATTTATAATCCTAGATCAGCCTAGATCATACTCCACAATTAGTATCAGAGCCATGTGGCTCATGATCTAGGATTCTACAAGGTTTTATTGTCGAATTTATGAAGGAAAAGGGATTCGAGTTTTTGTTTTTTGGTTATCATGTGAAATTCGGTAAATTAGGGTTTCCACCAAACCCTAATTTGATAAAACAGAAAGTGAGGGTTTCAGTTACATGATTTGATTGGTTTTGTGTTTTATGATCAATCATTGTTGAATATACAACAGAAAGTTATGTTTTTAAAACCCTAATTCTCCAAAGCTATTGTTATTCATTTTCCTTAGGGTTTTAGGTTTTCGTATATTTATCTGACGATTGATGTGTTTATGTGCTTACATCTATCATCAGCCATTGATACTATTGTTCGTTAATCATGGAAGCTGGTTAGGCTATTCATATATGTGGTGTATAAACCCTAGTTTTAGGGTTTTGATAATTTTCTTTGCTTAACCTTGGTGTGGCAGCTGGTGATTAATGAGGGCTCAGGGGTTCTTTTGTGATGAAAAGTGGGAAGAAGACGTGTATTGGTGTTTCGAATAGTGGCAAACCATTAACATATATGTCGCGTCTTTGGTTATTGTTGTGTGTATTGATTGACCTCTGGTATCACGCAGTTGGGATCAATATTTTATTGGTGTTGCTGTGTTATGAAGGTGATGAATGTTACTGTTGTTGGTTGTTTATGAAGTATGATATTATATTCGACACTTCATGATTAGGTTTCAATCATCATGATGCTGCATTATGTTTTGGAACTCATGCATGTATGGTTATGGTTGCTGATATTCGCATATTTGCATATTGTTAGGAAGCATTGTTATTGTAGGATATTGGAAATCATAACACAATTGAATGACTAGTAGATTAGCCAAGTTCTAGAGAGAGAAAGTAACACTATATATGCCAATTTCTAGTCTAACACTACTTGTTAACATATTCACAAGATTTGAAATTACTAAAGAATAACCTCGAAAATGGGTAGATAAAATATGACAAACTTATATTGTCCGTTCAAGTAGCCTGAAGTCTTCTGCGTATTCTCTCCCACCAACAAATTTCTCTAAGTTCCTCATTAACCTTCTTTCAAAGAGCTGCTGATTGATCGCCTTGATCATGATGCGAGAACTTTTCCTGTCTAATTTACTCCATCTTATTTTTGGCAAGTAATCCATCTCCAAGCTGGAAGCAGCCTTCGAATAGATGTGAGTGTGCCGTCATAGAACTTGTAGAGTTCATCGAGCGTTTCATCTGTTTATTTTGAACTTGTCTAGATATATGATTCCTTGTGGATTGTTGTATGCAGTGTATGGGGTCATGTTGGTGATGTCAGACCTGAAAGTCTCAGGCTTGGTGATATTAAGCTTCTTCTGGTAGCTTTTGACTCCTAGTTGAAGTTCTTCCACACGCTTAAGAATGATAACACGTCTGGTAAACATCCGCAATGCCACATTCAAGTCATAAATGACATCTCTTTCCTAGATTGGAGAGCTTCTTTGAACTAAGCAGAAGCAACATGTCTTCAAATATTACGCAAGATTTACTCTTGGAAAGTCACATTATTCTGAAATGTAGAGTTGATGATTCTCTTCGAACTTAAAATCTCTACCAGATATCCGTAATCATACCACTTCATAACTTTAACATGGGTTACTGCAATGATTCTTTTTATGAAGAACACATCATGCTTGGACTGCCTGTTGCTTGCGTATCCATAGAACCATTGTCGTTTTGGACCCTAGTGTGTGATTCCCCACATAGCATATTTATCATAAGATACCTTCACCAGACTTCATAACGATTTGTTGATCCCACTTGAATTGATTATTTAATTCCTTAACATGTGTAAGGTTTAGTTATGCAGATAAATCTACACAAACTATGCTAGAACTTTGTTTAATACAATTCTATAGATTATTACGAAATCTAATCTTTAAATATAAGAAGAATTCTTTAATAAAACAGTGAACATGAACAAATATAATTCAACAATAAAAACTCTATTTATTATTATAAATAATATGAATACTCTTCTAGTATTAGGGTTACAAAACCTTGAAGCTATGACAATTCTATTAATGACTCGATTTGATACTTTTATTCATAGAATTCTATACACTAGGACTCCTTTTTTACCACAAAGAGTCCTAAGGGGATTAAAACTATTTTTCCTAAGTTATCATGATCTTCTAAACAAATAACTTATACGTATCTTTTACAAATATATCTGACACATTTCCATAAGCAATACTCTATCTTTTCTATGAGCAGTCTTTATCCTTTCAGCAGTTGTAATCTTTCAGCAGTTTGTAACTTTTATCACAGCAGCATTAACTTTCAACACCAACAGTAGTAACTTTTGTACCAACAGAACTAACTGTGTACAAGCATCATTAACTACTTAGAAAGTTTTCTTTAATCTTCATCAGCAGTACTAAGTTACACTAGCAGTACTAACATTACTAGCAGTAGTAACTAGTAGTAGTAATATACACTAGCAGTAGTAACTTACACTAGCAGTAGTAACTAGCAGTACTAACTAATTAGCTTATTTTCATTAAGTTTCCTTAACAACACTAATTTATGTTAGCTTGCAGTAATACAATCCTTAACAGTCTTAACTTTCTAATAGCATGTAACTTCAATCAGCATCTAAGAGGCTTTAATCATAACAATCCTCCACTAAACTTGATTGTCATCTTCAAATCGTCAAGTTTCATTAAAAGCTTCTCAATCACAGGAGAATTGCTTCCAAACAATTCATTCACTGTACATAGCATTCTGTAGGATATTGGAAATCATAACACAATTGAATGACTAGTAGATTAGCCAAGTTCTAGAGAGAGAAAGTAATAAAGAACTTTCTAGTGAGAGAAAATGAACTTGTATTATGTAAATGACTAACCCACCTCTTCCATGGCATGGAAGAGGCTTATATGGTTACAATAAAATCGGCCATAAGGCCTAGGTAGTGGGCTTACACATTGGGTTTAATACCCGACCTATTACCGAATGTTATACATTAACTACTTAACTACGAGCAACAATAAAAGGTAAAATACATGGGGTGACCGAGTCTTTTTCTAATATCTAACAATCTCCCCCTAAGGGAGGTCATCCTAGAAAATACTAATTTAAGCTTTGCAATCTTGATCTTGTGTTCAGCTTATAGTCTTTGATTCTACATGCATTGATTTTTTTGTACATAATGTAGTGATCTTTGAGCTTAGTTCCATTGATTTGTGTGATCTTTGAGCTTTCTTTGAGATCATCAGCCACAATAAATCTCTTAATCATCCTTGTTGTGGTATTGCCTCCATGTAATGTTGTGACCTTCGAACCGACATGCTCACACTTTTATGGATCATGATAGCACACATCAGAGTTGCAGAAGCTGTGTTATAGGTCTTTCAGTCATCATGATGTCTTTGATTTGGAACATTAAGTGTGAGTATGGGGTTGTAAATTGACATGTCTCATGCCATCAGCTGCTACCGTCTACCGTCGGGAATTCCTGCAAGTATATGTTAGTGATAAACAAACGAACGTGTCTTTGTTCACTTTCGTTGAATAAGGTTGCAAGAACCACGGTTCCTCGTTATTCAGTATAAATACTGCTTGTGATCAGGTAGAATTTCGAAGAATCTCCTTGACAGGATTTCGCAGCTGCGCTAGCCGTTCTCAAACCAGAGCGTCTCAAAGTAGACAAAGCACAGAGTGAGTGAACCAGTGAATTAAAAATCCACTGATTAATGAAAAATTGATTTGAAAGTCAATCGCGTGTCACTCATAAAAGAGTTTTTGTGACACATCAACGATTTTATATCATAAAATCAAATTTCATCAGAAACACATTTGTTTTGAAAGATATATACAGTCAATGTGCTCGAAAATCAGTTGTAACCTTATAGCTTCTTGTTCATCAAAGCTGATTTGATCTTTCTTCTTTATCTTTAAGGGTTCTTCAACCATGATTCCTTTACCCTTGTCCTTTGAAGAAGTTATTGGTGTAGATGCTTGCTCCTGCTCTTAAATAATAAGCCCTTTAGCCTTGGGTCTTGTAATAGCAGTTGTAGTTGTTGTAGCAGCTGTTGTAACAGCCTTAGGTTTAGTACTTTTTAATTCTGTCAGTGCTTGAGCTAAAGTCATGCCAACATCAGATAAATCTTTGGCAGCACTAACTGGAATTGTACTTATAGTTGTAGCAGCATTAACCACAGGCTCTTCATTTTCTACAAATGCCTCATCACCATCTAAATCATTAACACCAAACATATCTTCAACATGAACATTCTCCAGGGTGATATCTTCATCAGCATCAATATCATGAATTTTCCTCCCCTATTTGGATGCATCCTCCTCACCAAAACCTTCATCTTCAGAGGAGACAACCCTAGCACTTAAACCAACCTTATACAATCTTCTAAGCATGTGAGTTCTTGACCTTTATTTCTTCTCAAGCTTCTTGACCCTCCTTTTTAAGTTGTCAATCTCTAATGCCTGAGAGGTCTTTGTGTGTTCCAAATCAAGAACCCTATTTTGTAAGTTGGTACATAGTACCATCAATTCCTTAAGTTTTAGTCTATCCCCACCGCTGAGAAGTGGATCATTGGAATGTTTAGATACATTCTCCTCATTAACAGCCTCATCTACTAGATTGTCACTAAGAACATTAGATTGAGGTATCTGAGTATCCTTCTTATTGGGCTTCCTTGGCTTATGTTTCTTTTAGGGTTGAGATGATGATGGTTAAATAATAGTTGGTGTATGTTAGGGATCAGTAGGAATTGCTGAACCTTCACCCTGTTCTTGTTGAGCTTGTACCATCATGGTTGGAAATAAGGGTGTTTCCCTACTAGAAAATCCTTTTCCTTGCCTTTTCATGTTAACAAAAATCTTCTTTGTATGAGAGGGTTCAATATATATTTCATCATGAGTTGCCATCCCTTCCAGCTGATTATCCAAAAAGACTAGCACAAATCTTGGATACATCAAGATTTTACCCTCGTTATCTAAATTCTTCACCATGCTTTCAAAAATATACTTGGAGAAGTTGAACTTTTGGTTTGTGGCTAAGCAGATAATTGCAGATGCCATGGTGCTACTAAATTTATTCCATGCAGTAGTCTTAGCACTTAGGCATTGAAAAATGGTATGAATAAGGAATTTCCATTGGGGAGAAAAGAATACCTTATAGAAAGTAAGCTTTTGTGAAAGTTTTTCATATTTAATTTGGTAACTTTTGGTTTCCAAATAGAGTTTTGGCATAAATTTTAGTAAGGTCTTCACCTTACCAAAAATATCTAAGACCTTAAATCAAACAAGGTAAAAACAAAAGCTTGAAAAACAAGAATTAGGGTTTTTATGAATTAGGGTTTTGCGATTAACCCTAATTAAGGTTTCTGCCAGGTTTTGATCCCGGATACCCATGCATCCTTATAAAGTTGACAACTTTAGGGTTTAAGAACCTTAAAAATTCAAACTTTATGTGATCTAAAACCTCAAACTCTAAATCTTATCATATATAAGATTCAGTTTCAAGTATTTATTATGGAGTATTTATGATGCAGTCTCAAGCTTCAATCCTCCTTTTTATTTCAAAATTTGCTGTGGAAGTTATACGGGCCTTGCTGTGAAAATTTTGTAGAACTCAATTGGCATTAACCAACACCAAAGTTTCAATTACATCCTTTTGAATTCCTTTTACAAAAGTTAAACCGTTGTGAAGCTATACACACACATAGATAATATTTCCTGAAGCTTCTTTATAGTTTCTTTCCCCAATCTTTACACATAGAGGACACTGATTTCTTGAAACTTTGTGTGGGTTTTGAGGTAAGGCTTATTCCTATAAACTTTGTATGGGTTTTGAGGTTTTTGATTTCAATATCTTTTTAATTTTTAAATTAGGGTTTATGTAAGAATTAGGGGTTTCGTTAATTTTGTTATTCGGATATATTTTTACAGGTTACTTTGCTTTTGCAGGTTTTTGTTTTCAATTTCTCTTTGATTTTAAACTTAGGGTTTACGTTAGAATTAGGGGGTTTTGTTAATTTCGTTTATTTTGGAAAAAATTTGGCAGGTTACTTGACTGATGCTACTTGCAGGTAAGTGTTTTGAGGTATTGTTTTCTACTTTTTTAAAATTTTGAAATTAGAATTTTGATTATCTTTGGCAACTTATGTTGTTTGTTGCCATTTGCGGCTAAATAAAATCTATATTTGATTGATCAAAAGGATTAAAAGCGTCTTGGACAAGCTGTTGTATTTTGAGCAAGTTGATGTTACTTACAACCAAATGAAATCTCCGCTTCCTATGCTACCTAATTC
This sequence comes from Tanacetum coccineum, assembly GCA_026074375.1. Classification (NCBI taxonomy): domain Eukaryota; kingdom Viridiplantae; phylum Streptophyta; class Magnoliopsida; order Asterales; family Asteraceae; genus Tanacetum; species Tanacetum coccineum. Next base: position 9,802 of record BQNB010033799.1, on the reverse strand, counting down.
AATGATGCCAATGCCTGGGAATCCGCAGATGGCAATGAATCTGATCAAAATCCAGCCAGGTAGTTGAGGTCAGTCAAGTAAAATCTAATTCTATTTATATTAATATTGTGTCAATCACTAAAAAGAATAAACTAAAGGATAATGTAGTTGCTGATGATGTTAAAATAGAAGTTGATCTTAAACCTGCGCAGCCATCATTCAGCAAAGTTACCCTTGATGATGGCAATACAAAATCAATTGTGGCTGATGCGCCACTTGAGGACTAGGTTACTACTGTAACACCCTCAAATCTGAGTATGCAGCGGAATATTGAATATCCGAGGGCGTTACATTATGGGTCAATAGCAGAAGATATAAGAACGACCACTAAGTGTGACGTTATACGTTTATTACATAAGCTCAAGGCTTCAAGTTGTTCAACAATAAAGTTAAAGACTTCGACATCTAGTAATTTCTCATATAACAAGTAATATGACTCGAGTCTCTATCTTTGACATCCCAAAAGACCTCCAATGTATCACGGCATCTCATGCCTTACTGACCTGAAAAACATGCTTTAAAACGTCAACATAAAGTTGGTGAATTCATAGGTTTAATGTAACCAAAAGTAGGACCACAAGATTTCCAAGTGTATGATTTAAGCAACAGATGCAAATATCATCAAAAGTAATTACTGTTCCCTAAGCTCATGACACTGAAGCTCGACGTTTCCGTATGCAATAAATTGCCAGTAATGCCCCTGTGTGATGTTCTAACCCGAAACATCCCAAATCCGACATGGTATACGTTTGTTGTCCGGCAAACCGGCACAGTGAGCGCTACTCACCCAAACGGGGATGTCAATCCCAAATAGATCTATTCATAACATTCGCGCTCACACAATGTAGTTAACAAGTACATCTATGCAATTGACAGTTCATGATAATGGGCTCAGTGGGTTATCGCTACTTAGGCAAAACACGTAATCATAGTAATAAAATGTACCCTTGCGTCCAGTTTGTAAAACAAGCATGTTATCACCCCGAAAGATATAAATCAATTATATAACTGTAAAACGTGGGGCTATGAACTCACCTTAGCAGGTAGTTCTCAGTTTGATATAAATATCCAAGCAGGTATCGAAACCACACCGTCAAATACCTAAGTAAATACGGTCACGTCTTAGTCTACATGTTTAGACTAACGACTCTATATATAAACTAAATTCCATTTTAAGTTTATATATACTGTTATCACTTGTTTTTATATATACTGTTATCACTTGTGTGGTGGTGCCCACGATTAATGTATTTACAAATTCGATGCATCTCGAAAACGTGAAATCGTTATTTAATAAATATACTTTATTTATTTAAATCGTTAATTAACCCGTTTATAATCCGAATATATTTATATTCGATTGTATCGTTAAACGTTTAATTAATTCAAATATAATGCTTTCGGGGAGAAAAATGTTCTAATTATATATCAAGCCTATTAATGGAACATTTTAATGCTCCCCCTTATATTATGAAGGAATTATATGGTATTGATAAAGATGAGCAAGTTAATTGACACACCTTCGCAGTTGATTTCTGAACCTTTGTTGCTGATCTGACAGGTTGAACAAGACCAACATCCTCAACCTCAACATTTTAGATTTTCCATTAACAATGGCTCTCTTGTAATTGGTAACACTAACTTGACTTTCTTTGGTTGGTGAAGGACCCTGAAGTCCTTACAGTATTCCCTTCCCCTTACAAATTTCTCTAAGTTCCTCATTAACCTTCTTTTAAAGAGCTGCTGATCGATCGCCTTGATCATGATGCGAGACCTTTTCCTGTCTAATTTACTCCATCTTCTTTTTGGCAAGTAATCTATCTCCAAGCTGGAAGCAGCCTTCGAATAGATGTGAGTGTGCCGTCATAGAACTTGTAGAGTTCATCCGAGCGTATCAACCTGTTTCTTTTGAACTTGTCTAGATATATGATTCCTTGTGGATTGTTGTATGCAGTGTATGGGGTCATGTTGGTGATGTCGGACCTGAAACTCTCAGGCTTGGTGATATTAAGCTTCTTCTGGTAGCTTTCGACTCCTAGTTGAAGGTCTTACACCCGCTTAAGAATGACAACACGTCTGGTAAACATTCGTAATGCCACATTCAAGTCATAAATGACATCTCTTTCTAGATTGGAGAGCTTCTTTTGAACTAAGAGAAGCAACATGTCTTCAATATTACGCAGATTAACTCTTGGAAAGTCACCTTCTCTGAACATGTAGAGTTGTTGATCTTCTCTTCGAACTTAAATCTCTACCATATACCCGTAATCATACCACTTCATAACTTTAACATGGGTTACTGTAATGATTCTTTTTGTGGAGAACACATCATGCTTGGACTTCTTGTTGCTTGCGTATCTATAGAACCATTGTCATTTTGGACCCTAGTGAGTGATTCCCCACATAGCATATTTATCATAAGCTACCTTCACTGGACTTCATAGCGATTTGTTGATCCCACTTGAATTGATATTTAATTCCTTAACTTGTGTAAGGTTTAGTTATGCAAGATAAATCCTACACAACTATGATAGAAACTTTGTTTAATAATTCTAAAGATTATACGAAATCTAATCTTTAATATAAGAAGAATTCTTTAATAAAACAGTAACACAAGAACAATATAATTCAACAATAAAAACTCTAATATTATTATTATAAATAATATGAATACTCTTCTAGTATTAGGGTTACAAAACCTTGAAGCTATGACAATTCTATGAATGACTCGATTTGATACTTTTATTCATAGAATTCTATACCCTAGGACCTCCTTTTATACACCAAAGAGTCCTAATGGGATTACAATATTTTCCTAAGTTATCATGATCTTCTAAACAAATAACTTATACGTATCTTTTACAAATATATCTCACACATATCCCATAAGCAATCTTTATCTTTTCTCTGAGCAGTCTTTATCTTTTCAGCAGTTGTAATCTTTCAGCAGTTGTAACTTTTATACCAGCAGCATTAACTTTCAACACCAACAGTAGTAACTTTTGTACCAACAGAACTAACTGTGTACAAGCATCATTAACTACTTAGAAAGTTTTCTTTAATCTTCATCAGCAGTACTAAGTTACACTAGCAGTACTAACATTACTAGCAGTGGTAACTAGTAGTAGTAATATACACTAGCAGTAGTAACTTACACTAGCAGTAGTAACTAGCAGTACTAACTACTTAGCATATTTTTCATTAAGATTACTAACAACACTAATTTATGCTTAGCAGCAGTAATACAAACCTTAACAGTCTTAACTTCCACTAGCAATCGTAACTTTCAAACAGCATCAAGAGGCTTTTAATCCTAACAATCCTCCACTAAACTTGATATTCTTCTTCAAAATCGTCAAGTTTCATTAAAAGCTTCATCAATCACCAGGAGAATGCTTCCAAACACTTCATTCATGTACATAGCATTCCTTACGCTATTTTTTGACCAATCTAAGAAGCTTATATGCCATTTCACACTCATAATCATCTTGAAGCTTCACATTATTAAACATCTGATGTAGTGTGTGCTTTGTAAGTGGATACATTTTCTCAACCAATAGATAATATGGTATGGACTATACTGTTACACAATGAACTCCATAAGAATCAAAAAGCTTCCAATTCAGCACTTTAACTAATCCTTGTTGATTCTTCCATATATTATCTTCAACATGATGTTCAAACATGGTCTTCAAATGAAGATGTAAGAAAATATCCATGTAATTCACTGGCTCTGTCTTCTTAAATCTAGCTTCGACTATCCTCCAAAGAACTTCCAAGTCTTCTCTATCAAAGTTTTTAAGCATCTTTGTAAAAGTTAAGTACATCTGAGTCTTTCTATCTGCTCTGATTATTTTAAAAAAGCTTTTCTTCCCTTCTTGGTAGATCTTATAGTCAACAATTGGAATTTTGACAAACAAAGGTGTAGCATCAACAGTTACATCATCTCCATCATCTGGAACTATTTCCAAACATTGCTTAAGCTCTTTAGCTTCCTTAGCATCATCTACTTTTGCTTCAACCTTCTTATCTAACTTCTATTTCTTTGATTTGTCAGATTCAATCTCTTATCCTGTTCTTTTTTAACTTTCTTCTTCTCTTGTCTCACTGCCTTCTACTAATTATGTATCTATGTCTACAAATGTATTTACCCTTTTCATAGCTTTCTTAAATAATTCTTGAACATTGGCAAAGGACTTGTTCTTTAAATCTTTGGGCTTCCATTCTGCCATGTTTTTCAGATAAGTAGTCATGACACTTCTTTGTTGAGCTTTGGTAGGTGGTTTGTTCCTCTTTTCCTCTGCTCTTTTAGCTGTAAAGTATTTCATTCTTTCTTCTAAGAGTTGTACAAACAACTTTGACTTCTCTTAAATAGTCAACTCTTCTTGCTCCTCTGCTTGTAGTCTTGGAGCCATTTCATAATTTATTTTAATCCTGTCTTGAATGTCATTCCATTCTTTAATCAAAGCTACATTGGCCTTATCTTTTTCCCTTGCAAGCCTCACTTCCTTATCAAATTTAGCTTGTAACCTTATAGCTTCTTGTTCATCAAAGCTGATTTGATCTTTCTTCTTTATCTTTAAGGGTTCTTCAACCATGATTCCTTTACCCTTATCCTTTGAAGAAGTTATTGGTGTAGATGCTTGCTCCTACTCTTGAATAATAAACCCTTTATCATTGGGTCTTGTAATAGCAGTTGTAGTTGTTATAGCAGCTGTTGTAACAGCCTTGGGTTTAGTACTCTTTAATTCTATCAGTGCTTGAGCTAAAGTCATGCCAACATCAGATAAATCTTTAGCAGCACTAACTGGAATTGTACTTATAGTTGTAGCAGCATTAACCACAGGCTCTTCAGTTTCTACAAATGCCTCATCACCATCTAAATCATTAACACTAAACATATCTTCATCATGAACATTCTCCAGGGTGATGTCTTCATCAACATCAATATCATGAATTTTCCTCCCCTATTTGGATGCATCCTCCTTACCCAAACCTTCATCTTCAGAGGAGACAACCCTAGCACTTAAACTAACCTTGTACAATCTTCTAAGCCCGTGAGTTCTTGACCTTTGTTTCTTCTCAAGCTTCTTGACCCTCCTTTTTAAGTTGTCAATCTCTAATGCCTAAGAGGTCTTTGTGTGTTCCAAATCAAGAACCCTGTTTTGTAAGTTGGTACATAGTGTCATTAATTCCTTAAGTTTCAGTCTATCCTCACCACTGAGAAGTGGATCGTTGGAATGTTTATATACATTCTCCTCATTAACAGCCTCATCTACTAGATTGTCACTAGGAACATTAGATTGAGGTATCTGAGTATCCTTCTTCTTGGGCTTCCTTGGCTTATGTTTCTTTTAGGGTTGAGATGATGATGGTTGAGTAATGGTGGTGTGTGTTACGAATCAGTAGGAATTGCTAAACCTTCACCCTGTTCTTGTTGAGCTTGTACCATCATGGTTGGAAATAAGGGTGTTTCCCTACCAGAAAATCCTTTTCCTTGCCTTTTCATGTTAACAAAAATCTTCTTTGTATGAGAGGGTGCAATATATATTTCATCATGAGTTGCTATCCCTTCCAGCTAATTATCCAGAATGACTAGCACAAATCTTGGATACATCAAGAATTTACCCTCATTATCTGAATTCTTCACCATGCTTTCAAAAATATACTTGGAGAAGTTAAACTTTTAGTTTGTGGCTAAGCAGATAATTATAGATGTCATGGTGCTACTAAATTTATTCCATGCAGTAGTCCTAGCACTTAGGCATTGCAAAATGGTATGAATAAGGAATTTCCATTGGGGAGAAAAGAATGCCTTATAGAAAGTAAGCTTTTATGAAAGTTTTTCATATTTAATTTGGTAACTTTTGGTTTCCAAATAGAGTTTTGGCATAATTTTTAGTAAGGTCTTCACCTTACCAAAAATATCTAAGACCTTAAATCATACAAGGTAAAAGCAAAAGCTTGAAAAACAAGAATTAGGGTTTTTATGAATTAGGGTTTTGCGATTAACCCTAATTAAGGTTTTTGCCAGGTTTTGATCCCGAATACCCATGTATCCTTATAAAGTTAACAACTTTAGGGTTTAAGAACCTTAAAAATTCAAACTTTATGTAATCTAAAGCCTCAAACTCTAAATCTTATAATATATAAGATTCAGTTTCAAGTATTTATTATGGAGTATTTCTGATGCAGTCTCAAGCTTCAATCCTCCTTTTTATTTCAAAATTTATTGTGGAAGTTGTACGGGCCTTGCTGTGAAAATTTTGTAGAACTCAATTGGCATTAACCAACACCAAAGTTTCAATTACATCCTTTTGAATTCCTTTTACAAAAGTTAAACCGTTGTGAAGCTATACACACACATAGATAATATTTTTTGAAGCTTATATTTATACACACACATAGATAATATTTCCTTAAGCTTCTTTATAGTTTCTTTCCCCAATCTTTACACATAGAGGACACTGATTTCTTGAAACTTTGTGTGGGTTTTGAGGTAAGGCTTCTTCCTATAAACTTTGTATGGGTTTTGAGGTTTTTGATTTCAATATCTTCTTAATTTTTAAATTAGGGTTTATGTAAGAATTAAGGGTTTCGTTAATTTTGTTATTTGGATATATTTTTGCAGGTTACTTTGCTTTTGCAGGTTTTTGTTTTCAATTTCTCTTTGATTTTAAACTTAGGGTTTACGTTAGAATTAGGGGGTTTTGTTAATTTCGTTTATTTTGGAAAAAAATTGGCAGGTTACTTGGCTGATGCTACTTGCTGGTAAGTGTTTTGAGGTATTGTTTTCTACTTTTTTAAAATTTTGAAATTAGAGTTTTGATTATCTTTGGCAAGTTATGTTGTTTGTTGCCATTTGCGGCTAAATAAAATCTATATTTGATTGATCAAAAGAATTAAGAGTGTCTTGGACAAGCTGTTGTATTTTGAGCAAGTTGATGTTACTTACAACCAAATGAAATATCCGCTTCCTATGCTACCTAGTTCAATGATGCCAATGCCCGGGAATCCGCAGATGGCAATGAATCTGATCAAAATCCAGCCAGGTAGTTGAGGTCAGCCAAGTAAAATCTAATTCTATTTATATTGATATTGTGTCAATCACTGAAAAGAATAAACTAAAGGATAATGTAGTTGCTGATGATGTTAAAATAGAAGTTGATCTTAAACCTGCGCAACTATCATTCAGCAAAGTTACCCTTGATGATAGCAATACAGAATCAATTGTGGCTGATGCGCCACTTGAGGACTAGGTTACTACTGAAGAGAAACTTGTCGCTATTGCTCAAAGTATAAATATATTCAATAAAAATGATAGTGAAGATATGGGTTCTCCAAAGAAGTTAAATTTAGATCCAAGTTCTGGTGATGATTCCATGGAAGAGGATGTATTGGAGACAAAACAAATTGATTCAGAATGCAGTTCTCAACATATAGGAGATATAAATGAGAAAACCCAAGTACCTCCTTTTAAGGAGGGTGAACCTCTTGATGCTATGGCCGCACTTGCTGCTAAAAATGATGAAACTGCATTTGCAGCTTTATTTTGCGTCGCATAAAGTTTCTATCAATGTTTAGGGATGGTAGTGTTGCTTATTAGAATTAGATTATTCTTGAAGGATGGCTCTACCACTTGCTTTTCTTTATTTATTTGATTTGAAATAGCAGAAGAAGAATAAGATGGATGTAGAAAGATCAAAATGTGCATGAAAACCAATTAATAATGTTAATAGAGGCATTACTAGAAAAGAAATAAAGTTTGCTCTTCTTGAAGATGCATGTCATCTCTCACTCTCTATTTTTAGATTTCTTATTTCTTTATAAAGGGAGTTTCAAAATGCTTATTTGGCGGTCAAATAAGAAAATTCTGGCAGGTAGGATCTACTTATTTCAAAGTTTGTACCTTTTATAACTGGATTTGAATTTATTTATTTTTTGAGTATTTTTTACTTCCATCAAGTTCTTAGAATATATTTCTAAGTAGGAGTATAAGCAGAAAAAATTAAGCAATCCTACACAACCTTATTAATGTTTTTTTTTGGATGAACAGGTGGATAAGCTGAAGAAGACGCTAAGACAAGAAGAGAATGTGCATAGAGCACTCGAAAGAGCTTTTAGCAGACGTTTAGGAACTTTGCCTCATCTTCCACCTTATCTCCTTCCACAGGTTTAAAATTTACCCCTTTTATGTTTTAAGCTGTATTAATAATTATGTACTAATAATTAGGACTAAATCTTGCTTTAAAATCATTTTGTGAAAAAGGGTCTGTTATTTGGGTACAATTTTGCTAAGTTTAGCATAAGATGTGAACTTGGGGAAAAAGTATTGATCTAAAATTGTGTAAAAAAATTACAGACTTTGGAGCTACTTGCTGAAGTAGCTGTTCTTGAAGAAGAAGTCGTGCGTTTAGAGGA